>JAKSZT010037046.1:1270805-1330598 GCA_026826555.1 Tolypeutes matacus
AATTCTTACAATACATACAAACATTTGTAAAATGATATATAAATATATATGCATATATGTGTATTTGCTTACAAAAATGTTATTTTTATATATATATATATATATATTTTAAGAGGTGCTTAGATTACCTAAAATATTATACGGAACCCACTGGGATTCCCATGTTGCCCACCTCCCACACCTCCCACCACATCCAACACAAACATCTCCCATAGTGTTGATGAATATAATAATATCTCTTCTATTCTAGATCATACGCAGAAGGATATTGAACATATTAAAAGTCTGTAAACTAAATTTGTTTTCTAAGTAATTAATGAATCTTCCTATATGATAAAAGAATGGCTCTCTTAAGTATTGACTTTATTTTGCTTGCCATATGCTTATCTTATTGTTGCCTATATTGTCTTTTTTAATTTATGTCTAGAAGGTACTTCTCATATGTCTCCTAGATGTCCTAGGCATAACCACACTTTGGGAACTGGGATTGGCAGTTTCCTAGACAGCATTTGAAACTTACAAGATCAAGCCCATAAGCTTTGAAAGGATGTAGCCTCTATAGGTACCTGGCCTTTCTCATTCCATGGTCCAGTATATCATGGTTGTCCATCATTTTGGTTCCACTTACCACTATTTTCTTTATCCTTTTAGTAGGACAATGTATCTTTAAAATTCTAACTTAAATTTATTTCTTCCAGAATCAGTGCCTTCTAGAACAAGGTGTTAGCCATGCATGGATTTCATCCAGTTCCAACCATGGTGCTGGACCTACCTTCCTTCAAAGAATAGCTAGAGAGGTTCACACTTCATCAGACATGGTCCACTGCCCTTAACCAGCAGGAAAGAACTACAGAAGAATGACTACTGCCCTTTAGCTCCCTTTTAAAAATAAGAGTGTGAACTCACTGAGGTGGGGAGCTGAGGCATGATTGTATATGACACAGGGAAGTTGGCTGTTCAGAATAGAGCCAAAACAGCTGGACACTATGTGTCTCTATGTGGACAGCTTGTATACCATTAGACCAGCATTATCTGCCCCTTACTTTTTCCCATAAGCACCTTTCTTTTCACCCATAATGCTCTAGCCAACAACTCTGTACAGTGCACTTCAGCAGTAACCCATGCCTGCAATTGAAACCAATGTTGGCTTTGCACAGACTTACCATCCTTGGGTGCTGCTGGCCTTCCTTGGACCATAACCTCTGTAAATTGGACAGCGTGGTACAACTTGCTGGCATGGCAGAATATGAGTCATCAACAAGTTTGGAACAAGACCTCCTTTTAGACTGAAATCCAGCTGCTGTCTTTCAATGAGACTCATATTGTTCCCTTGTAAGGGAATAGGTGAATAAAGCCAGACTTTTATTAGTATATGCTCTATATAATGGTTTAGGATGGTTAATGGCTGAGTCTGTCACCCTAGATCACATTCCCTGTCTGTATGGAATGATAAGAGGGAACCCATGATGTGGGGTGGTTACCTCCTGAGTTGTTTAATTTTACTATCAAAGCTAGATATGGAGTAAAACATGCCCCCTGGTGGTTCTACCCATTGGCCATTTTTGTACCAGGGGGAATTGCAATTGTCACTGAAAGACACATAATGGCTTTAGCTCTTGTTTTTTATACTGTTGCTGTGGAATGTGGATCCAATGCTTGTCCTATGGTCAATGTAGGCCAATACATGTGGGTCGATTGTGGGGATCCAGACCTCCCAATTCCCCAGCACATAACTGCCTTCATGACCTAGATATAAGTTAAATGTTAACAATCCTCCCCAAGGGGAGATAATGTACAGATGCTTATTGTAAACTATAATCTACCTAAAGAAGTAAACATTTTTGGTAATTGTCTTTCCTATGAGCATAGAGAAAACATCACCAGACTGCATATGTATGCTTCATGTGATCCTAGCAGAAACTGTTCCTCATACCTTATGGAATGTTCTTGTTATGAAACCCCTTATATTCACCCCTCATTTTCTTATTTCTTTTCAGAGCACTAACTTCATGCATACTTTGACCAGAACCATCAAATATTCTCTCCTTTTTGTAAGTCCCAATAAAATTAATGTCTAACCATTTGTCTAGTGCATTCTTTGGTCTTATGGCTGTCCCAACCTGTGCCCTTCAAAGTTGTGTTGCAGAAAAAATTGATACCTATGTTGACAAAAAATGAACACTTTTCCATACTTCTCAAATTCTTAAGTATCTATATGATGTTGAAGACAGGACAATATTTTTTCCTGTTGGGAAAAGTAATTTAAAAGCAAACAAGCAAATTAAAAGTGAACAAATAAGATTTCAACAGAGGTTTTTCCTGCCTTGGAACAGGCAAGCATTTATGACTCATAGTTATAAAGGCGTTACCAATAAGGTAAAAAGAAGTGAAATTATATTTAATAAAATTGTGAATGTTTGTTTGTTGACTGACACTATTATTGAGATAAAAAAAAGAAGCCATGGGTTGGATTTGAAGTAATTAGAATAATGCATCTGACAACTGATTCTTATCTAGTATATGAACAACTCTTATGACAAATCTAATAATAAAATGAACAAAATAAGTGAAGAAGCATTTCACAAAGAGAATGTACTATTGCCTGGTGAGCTTATGGAAATGTACTCAGCATGAATAATTATCTTGGAAATGGAGATTGAAACTTTTTTGTAATACCATTACACACATACTAGATTTGCTCATATTTTAAGGAATTTCGGTACAGGTTTTGACCTGGATATGAAGAGGATGGAATTCCTTTATATAGGAAGTAAGAGTGTGAAATGGTGTTTCCACTTTGGAAACAACTTGTCAAACATACCTCTGTCAAAACATATATCTGTTTTATTATTTTGCATTTTCTCTTCTACATATAAAAGAGAAAGTATGCTTATTTGAATAAATGACATAACCACTTTCATAGGAGATTTACTTTCCTAATAATAGCCAATATCTGGTAATGGTCAAAATGATCATTATTAAGAAAATGGATAAATAACAAGTGACTATTCACATATGCAAATACTCCTAGCAATGAAAAATAAACCCAGTGATACAACAAAGGGAATAATCTGATAGATGTATGGTGCATAAATGCAGTCAGATACAAAAGAGTAAATAGTCTTTAATTTTTCTATAGTTTGAGTAGTCATAGAAACCAAAAACAAAAGTGAAAAAATGATACATCATGGGGATTTTGAGACCTAAGCAAGTTAAGACATATGCAGGTGAAGAAAAGCAGAGAAAAATCCAATGCTGCCAGTCTTATGATACATAAAATGTTAGCAGAGTTTCCTGAAGTTAAGGGCAAATGATTCTAGTTTAAAACACTCGATGTCAAGGAATGGCATGGTCTATGAAGTTTGAATATGTTCATTCGGGAAGTTGTGAAAATATTAAATTAAGCCAGACAGAAATGAGTGGAAGATAATTATTGAAATGTCTAGGATAATGACAAAAAATGAGAAACATGATTTATGACTAAGTCACTACTAGAGGAGGAAGAATAATAAAAGCAAAATATATTTTATTAATCCATTAAAAAAAAATAGGGCAAAAAATAGATGGGGAAAATGTCAAACAAAATTATATTAAGTTGGCATGGATTTATGGACCTCAGAAAATCATGTTCTTAATCTTAATCAATTCCTGTGGGTGTGAATTCATTGTAAATAAGAATTTTTGATGAAGCTACATCACATCAATTAATGTGTGGCCCACATGAATTAGTATGGGTCTTCATCCTCTTACTGGAGGTCTTAAAGAGAAGGCCACAAAGAGTAAAAGACAATGGGAGAACTTAGAAGCTAGAATTTAATGGTACCTGGAAGAAAAGGGAGAAAACATTGCATTGTGATAGAAAAGCCAAGGACCCCCAAAGATTCCTGACTAGCCAGAAGATACTGAGCTTGGGAGGATGCCATTCTTGAAGCCTCTAAAGCCATGAGTCAATGAATTCCTGTTGTTAAGTCAATCCATTGTATGGTTTCTATTTTAGCAGTTAGGAAACTAAAACAAAGATGATAGAAAATGAATTGAACATGGATGTATGATTATATTTAATATAGATAAGCTAAAATATCCAAATCAAAGACAAAGATTGTCAGTAGTTAAAATATACACAATCTAAATCTATGTTCTTGATAAGAAATTATACTTAAAGAAAAAGGAACATATATATGGAAAATAAAATGTGAAAACCATGGAAAAATTAAATAATGAAAACACAAGTCAAAAGACATCTGGCATGCCTGAATGGCCATATCCTTTTCAAAAACTGTGGGCCTTAATGCAAGAAATATAATAGAATGCTAAGAGCAATTTTGCATTGTGATAAATGGTTCAATGCAATGGAAATACCTAACAGTTTCAAATTTGTGTGTGCCTACTAGCATTTCTTAAAAATATATACTGCACAAAGTTATGTAACAAAAAAAACTTTAAACAGCTACAATTACAGTTGGTGCTCTAAATACAATTCAGTCAATATGTAAATTATGAGGAAAACTCAAACATGTATAAGATTTAAACAGCACAAATGACTAATTTGTCCTACTTAGCACATATAGAGTGTAATGCCTGAGGATCCAGAATATTCAATATTTTCATATGCTGTGTGAATATTCACCATATATCGTCAGTTTTACATCACTGAGAATCAGTTGTCTGACCATAGTTAATTAAACTGGAAATCAATTTCAAAAAGTTAATAGTACTTCTAAGGACCAAGGAAGGCTTCCATTCTACTAACAGGATCTAACTGATCCACTCATATCACTGAAGTGATACTAAACAGCAGATATTGTAGTGTCTTCTAATATGTACTTTTCTAATAGACAAAGGCTCTTAATGATCAAAATGATCATTATTATGAAAATGGATAAGTAAGTGAATATTCACATATTACCATGTACTTGTCCAAATGCTTTCCAAATTCCATGGTGTCAATCCTCACCAGACTTATGAGGCTGATACCATTGATAACATGTTTAACAAATAAAGAAACTAACTCACAAGAGAAGTGATGTGAAGAACTGAAAAATGATTCACATAGCTCACCATCCTCAGTGCTGACCTTTGGCTAGTAAATAATATTCAATAACTGTATATTGACATTTGGGACATTTTAAGAAGGAGTGTTTGGTTATTTAACTCAGTACAAGTCTTGAGATAATAGCCTGATTAGTGAAAATCACCCCATTCCTCAGAAGAAAACCTGATATAACATTTTACAAATATTAAACCAGAAACACCTGGTTTCTGGGATTGAGGTGAAGCCAGATCCTGGGCTTCTGTTTCTCTGCCGTTTGGTCTTTAGAAGCCACAAAACCTTCTCTATAGGAATCATCTTATATTAGGAGAATTGCAGTTTTATTTCTGTTTTAATTATTGCCCCATTACTCTTCACCAATTCATTTCTCAGATTCAATGTAAGGATATTTCCTGATATTTGAAAGTTGTGTTTATTTATGTCCTCTTCCCTCATTATCTAGACTCAATTATCATCCACAAATTACCTCTGGTTAATGTGTATTATAGATGCCAAGAACTGTGCCCCCATGGAATTTCCCTAATGCTATCTGGAAATGAATGTCAAAGCACTTGTAACAAAACGTAATGATTCCTCTCAGGATGTCAGTAATTCAAACAAATCTGCCCATTTGTGCTTGTTTGCATTAAACAGGATTGGATCATTCCTAGAAATCCTGACTTGCCTATCTGGCATAAGAAGACAATATCATCATAAGTATATTTTGTTATTATTTCCTTCTACTTTACTTCACTCAAATGAATCATCCTCACTTCCTAACTGCACCATTCACTTATTTCTTCAGAGATACTGATAATACGACTATAATTGAAAATATAGATAAGGAAGGTAGTCACATAAAGAGACCAATGTCTTCATTTTTTTTATTTTTCCTTCAAGAATATTTAGGAGAATTGCAAGTATTCCGTGAAAGTGAAGAGTGAGTAAATATCATCAGTGGACAGAACCTCTGTCAGCAATGTAGGCAAGGGCATGCTGCCCAGAGCTTAAGTATGCAAGAGGCTAATTTCCATTTATGATTAAAATGAACTTAGTTATGGGGACTGTGCTTATCTACCCAATGGAAATAATGACTTTATGCATAATACTGCTATTCAAGTAATAATTTTACAAATTTTTAATCTTTTATATTTCAGGAGAATTGTAGGATTTTGTAAGATTATACCATGAAAAACATGCAAACATTTGTTCATTATTTTTCCCACAGCTTCCAGTCCTGTGTGTGCATATAACTCACCCAAAATATATTGAAAATTTGAGTTAATTATAAGTAACTTAAAATTAGATGAATGTGTAAATATATTAATGAAGAAATATTCTATTGAAGAATATACGTCTTCCAATTCTTCAGGTTGATAAATGCCTATTCCCTGCTGTTGCAGAAAAGGCAGTACATTGTTTGCACTTACATTTGGAGGAATGAGAGCACCCACGCATTATTCCAGCCACCCCAGGAAACATTATTAAGTAGCACACCCCCCGGCTCCTGTCAGTCTGCAGGTAAGGAAAAGGTCTCAATTTTTCAATAACCTTTATATACACAGGAATAGAGTAAAATTAAGAACATGATTTTCTCTGGTTCATAGTTCCACACCACCTCATTTTTTTAAAACATTTTTCCCCATCTGTTTTTTGTCCTATTTTTTCCTAATAGATTATTAAAATGTATTTTACTTTATTATTATTCTTCCTCTAGTAGTGATTTAGTCATAAATCACGCATCTAATATTAGTTATTATCCTAAAAATTTCAATAATCATCTTCCACACATTTCTGTCTGGTTTAATTTAGTATTATCACAACTTCCAGAATGAATATATTCAAATTTCCCAGATCATGCCATTCCTTGACATCTAGTGATTTAAACTGGAATGGTTTTCCCTTATCATCAAGAACTTCTGTTAATATTTTATATATCATAGAATTGGTGGCATTGCATTTTGTTCTCTGCTTTTCTTCATTTGAACATATCTTAATGTGTTTGGGTTTCAAAATTCCCATGATGTATCATTTTATTTTACTTTTGTTGTTGGTTTCCATGAATACTCATGAACTATATAAAAATAAAATTAAAGAGTATGTACTCTTGTATCTGACTACATTTACTCAACATACATCTATCAAATTATTCCGTTTGTTGTATCCTGGGTTTATGTTTCATTGCTAGGAGTATTTGCATATGTGAATATTCACTTGCTATTTATCCATTTTCTTAATAATGATCATTTTGATCATTACCAGATTTTGGCTATTAGGAAAGTAAAATGTCCTATAATAGTGGCGATGTCATTTTGTTCAAAATAAGCCTGCTTTCTCTTTTGTATAGAGAAAAGAAAATGCAAGATCATAAAAAAGATATATGTTTTGTCAGAGTAGGAACTAACAAGTTGTTTCCAAAATGGGAACACCATTTCACACTCACACTCTCTGTATACAAGAATTCTATCCCCTTCATACACAGGTTAAAATTTGAACCCAGATTCCTTAAAAGATGAGCAAACCCATAGTTGTGTAATAATATCACACAGAGGTATCAATCTTCATTTTCATTTCCATAAGCTCACCAGGCAACTAAATATTCTCTTTATGAAATGCTTCAATTATTTTGTTCATTTTATTTTTGGATTTGTCATAGGGGTTGTTCCTATACTGGATCAGAATCAGTTGTCAGATGCATTATTTCTAATGATTTCTAATCCAATCCATGGCTTCCTTTTTACCTTAATAATAGTGTCAGTCAATGAACAGAAGTTCACAATTTTATTAGGTAAAATTTCATTTGTTTTTATCTTATTGGTAATGCCTTTATAACTATGATTCATAAGTGCTTGCCTATTCCAAGGCAGGAAATGCCTCTGTTGAAGTCTTATTTATTCACTTTTCATTTACTTGTTTGTTTCTTATATTACTTTTTTCAACAGATGAAAATATTGTCCTGTCTTCAACCTCATATATATATACTTAAGAATTTGAGAAGTATGGAGAAATTTTTTTGTCACTATAGGTATCAATTTATTCCTCAACCCAAGTTTGAAGGGCACAGGTTGCGGGAGCTGTAATATTAAAGAATGCACTAGATAGATGATTATACATGAGCTATACTGGGACTTGCAAACAGTAGAGAATCTTCGATGGTGGCCAGTCAAAGAATGGATAAAGTTAGCACTCCACAAAGAAATGAGAAAATGAGGGTTGATATATAAGAGGTTTTAGAACAAGGACATTCCTTAGGATATGAGAAGAGAGATTCTACCTGGGTTAAATGAAGCATACACATAGAGTCTGGTGATATTTTCTCTATGCTCATAGGAAGGATCCTTACCAAAGATGTTTACTGCTTTAGGTAGATTGTAGTTTATGATAACCATCTATACATCCTCTCCCCTCAGGAGGGTAGGTAACCTTTAACTTATGTCTAGGTCATGCAGATTGTTATGTGCTGAGGCCTTGGAGTTGCACTGGGTCCTCACAATCTACCCACACGCAGCGGGCTATGTTGACCATAGGACAAGCATTGCATCCACATTCCACAACAACAGTATAAAAGACAACAGCTAAAGCCATTATGTGTCTTTCAATGACAATTGCAGTTTCATCTTGTACAAAAATGGCCAAAATGTAGAATCATCAGGGGGCATGTTTTACTCTATATCTAGCATTGATAGTAAAATTAAACAACTCAGGGGGTAACAACCTCACATCATGGATTCCCTTTTGTCATTCCATACAGATAGGGGCAATGTGATCTAGGGTGATAGACTCAGCTGTTAACCATCCAAAAAAAAATAACATCATATATAGCATATCCTTATAAAAGCCTGGGCTTATTCACCCATTCCCTTACAAGGTTTAACACTATACAAGCAGCATTTCCATGTACCAGATAGGGGAGTCCTAAGAGGAGTCTTCCAAAACAATACATTTCCCCCTTCTAAGTTTCTCTTTGAGCTGCAGTTAATAGAGCAAAGCTCCATGTTTGCAATACCATGCATGTTGTCTCTCCATGGAAGCAGGCCTTAATGCTAATTTTTGTCTCTTTAGGTTCTACCCACATTACTCTGATAATTATTCCTCCACTTGGTATATCCTTCACACAGCCATCATGCTGCAGCACCATTGACCCTTGAAGAGGAGCTCTAATGTTTCACCTGCCTGATGCACAGTGCCCTTCAACACTATGAAACAGAGCCAGTTTGGAGGCAATGTTCATTGTAAATCTGGCATATTGAGCCATTTCCAGCTGCTGCAGGAGTCTGAAACTGCAACATACTTTCCATCCACTTCAGAAGTCATGTCCAGATGTGATATACACTTTTATTATTTAGGTGTCTTAGTGACTAACCTAGCCAATAACTCAAATGGAGAGGCATCATGCAGGGTACTGGAGGCCTGGTTTGAATGCACAAGAGAGTTTGGCAATACTGAAGTCTATCTCTTAATTGTTATACACTTTCTAATAACTTCCAATGCAGTTTATCACATATTAAAGGGACTTCACTATTTTTAGTACTTTACATTTTACTTCTACACCTTTATCATGATTATGTTAACTAACAGGTATTTTATTTTAGCAGTATAGAAAAAACTACTTTCTTCATTATTTTATGAAAACCTAAGTTTCCCGATGGAATCAAGATTATCTTTCCCCTACCACCACTTGTTAAAGTGCAGATTGAGGTGGTCTTTGACAGATTTCCCTGTTATGAAGTTACTTTTTGTTATCAACATCAGTTCAGGTTTCTATTTAATAATGTCATCATGGAACTAGCCAATTAACTAGTTCAGTTTAGACAATGTTTTTTACAAACCTCTCAAAATTAACCATAAATTACTTTTGTTATTAACATTAACTCCTAGATTTCAACTTAATAATGATTTCTCAGAATCTGTCATTTATATTACAGTCTTTCCATTTCAAAAATGCTTTTACAAACTTCCCATAACCATCTACAACCACATAGACTATAATTACTACATCTCAAGACAAATTTCACCTTTTCAAAACACATTCCCTTTCTTAATGCTATTTTCTAAAATACTTCCTACAAATTTCTATATTCATTAAGCCTTGTCTTATGTATTTCCACCCTGATTTTATGAAAATCAGCCATCTTAGGATAAAACACATTTCTTTAACAAACATTGTATTTCAGTCAGAATTGACTATGAATTCACATCTATAAACCTTTTACTTCTTTCTATATCCATTTAAGTTTCATATCCCTCATTCAGTTCTGTGAAGAAAAAAATCTATTCATTTCAATTTATGCAAAAACAATTTTTAAAAAGAGGTTTGTAATAATTTCATAAACCAAAAACTTAGAATTTTTATCATCTTAAAGATTTAACAAACTCAATACTACCTTATTTTATTAACATCCGTATAAATCCTAGGGAGATTACACCTAAGCTAAATAAAATCGAGACCATTATAGTTTATGCAAGAAATGTACTTTTTCCTTCCTTCCTCCAAAGGAGGCTAAAACTTCTTTTCTCTTTAATAAAATTCTATAATTTTGAATAACCTTAAAAGCATACTGACTGCCAAGTTTGGAATATATTATAATTGTTGAATTTGTTTTAATTATAATTTCGGAAAAACCTTTCCAGATTTTTCAAGGACTTTTTCTTTATTTACTGAAATATTGCCATTGAATTATTACTGTCATCTTAAAAGCTGTTAAGTTTAACTGGAGAATTACAGAACAGACTATACAACACAAGTTTTCTTATGTAATAGCCCTTCTGTCCCTATCACTTTAATTTCAAAGCTTAGTAGGCAGAATTCTAGATTAATCTCACTTCTGCCCTCTCTTTCCACACCTAGCCCATCCTTTAGTTTTCTTACCTGCTTTTTAAAATTAAAAAAAAAAAATGTTTGCTAGTTTCCCCCATGATTTCAACATGTTTTATCTGAATAAGAACTAGGAATGGTTCACAATTTTAAGGAGAAAACAGGCACCACTTAAATAAAATTTTAATAAAGGAGTAATTTACAAAAATATTTATTCTTACCATAAAAAAAGCAACACGAGTTTCAGAAACAATGTCTTCTTTGGCTGCACATTTTTGTCCTATTTCCAAAATGATATTCTTTATAACACTTTCTGCCTGAGTTGGAGGCATTCGGCTAAATTAAACAATGATTGACATTTTAATAATTGTATTTACATATGTTTTCCCTGAATTTTCTCTACTATTATATATATAGATTCATAATATTACTTATTGACTTAGTAGTATTTACTTTTTAGTATCTAGGAACCTCCTCATTTTCATTACTTTATTTATTTTAATTAATTTTATTTTAAAGAAACTTGAGTACATAAATGCTACATAAAAATATGTAAATACTGCTTTTAATGTGTCACTGGAATTCAGTCAAGGTTAGAAGACCCTGGGGGCAGATAGGCTATTGCAAGATTATGGGAGACTTCAGGATCAATTCTTTAGCTTCTTTCCTTTAAATGGTTTCTCTTTTTTTTTTAATTCATCTGTTTAATACTCTATTGATTAATATACTAAGTGTAAAGACGTGAGTTAATACCTGGGAGAAGTAAAGTGAAAAGATAAAGCACCTGCCTTCAAGATGCATATAATCTAGAAAAGGGGAGGACAAATACCAAACTCAACTTACAATAATGCAAAGTAGATACAAAACTTTGTGTCATCTAATGGTTCAGAGAAGGAAGTATAACATATTTTCCTATTATTAAAAAAATCATCTGAGAAAAATTTCTCTATCCTTCCTCAGATGTTAAATGCATGCTTTTTAAAAAGTTAATTTAAAAATTTTTAAAGATAATTAAATCACATAAATGATACATAAAAATGTAGGGGATTCCCACATGCTCCACTCCCTATCCCTCCCACCCGTTCTCATATTAACAATATCCCTCATTAGTGTGGTACACTTGTTGCAATTGATGAACACATATTGGAGCATTGCCAGTAAGTGTGGACTAGAGTTTACCTTATAGTTTAAACTCTCTCCCACACAAATTTTATAAGTTTTGAAAAGATATATAATGGCCTGTATTTGTCATTTCAATGAAATTCAGGACAATGCCAATGACTGGGAAATGGCCCCATGTTATGCCTACATTTCCCCTCTCTCTCCCCTCAGAACCTCAGGAAGTCATTTCTCCACACCAATGATAAAAGTTCTTCCACTGATAGAATAACAAAAGTCTACAGTAGAATGAAGGTAACTCAATGCTAGTCCATCATTCACCCCCCAATCCTGAGGACTCTGGGATGGTGATGCACACACTGCTTCTGATCGAGACTAGGATTAGATCCAATGGGGGATATGGAAGAGACTATCTTACTTGCAGTTGTAGATTCACTCTGTTCCTTGGGATGGTCATTATCCATCATCATTTCCTTGTTAGTTGTCCACGGTGAGTCCAATGAACTAGGGAGCAGGTGTGGCAACTCTGTTGAGATTCAAGGCCCAATTGGCACATGAAAAGCCCAAAGATTTAAGTTGCTTGGACATACAACCATCAATTCTAGTACTAACTATAGGTTCAAATAGAAGTGGCAGAAGAGCCATGTATAGGGAAAACACAACTAAGCCCAACATTGTCACACTGGGGACCACAGCTCTTGAGCTTTCAGCCATGCCTAAAGTGTCTGAATGTCTCCAGAGCTCTCAGGATCCCCACTAATTGAGGTAAAATTTACTATAGCAGTCAATGACAACCTGCTGAGATGTGCATAAGCATAATCTTTGGAATGACTTCCTGACTCATTTTGAAGTCTCTTATCCATATAAACTCCTTTGTCTTTACTTTTTCCCCCTTTTGGTCAAGGTCTTTTTCCAGGTACATTACTAGTTGGCACACGGTATTAATCCCTCAGTGCCACGGAGGTTTATTCCTAGGAATCATGTCCCACACCAGTGGGGAAGGTAATGCATTTAATATGCTGAGTTTGTCTTAGAGAGAAGCCACAATTGTGCAACAAAGAGGCTCTCAGGCAACCTATAATAGTAGGTTATGTTTCAATGTGAAAAGAAAAAGTTCATAAGTACAGTCATAAATATGAAGGGCCCATCAATGTTCCACCCTCCTTCACTACACTGCCCCTATACTTATTAGGGTATTCCTGCTGTCCCATTAGAGAATATAGCAGAACTCTCCAGGATAGGAATTCAATATTCTTTTGGTTATTGTGTGGATCTCCACCAACCATAACAATGCCCACGAAAAATTGAACTCCTTTATATGCCTTAAAGGTATGCCCCAGGTGAACCTCCTACCATGGATACCCCCACACTGACACCCCACACCAATGATCCTCCCCTGCTACAGTTGTAACCCTTTGTGATCCAAAACCTCCTCAAAAATGAAGCCAACAAAATAACTGAAAAAATTTAATAAGGAAATGAAAGAATAATTGATAGTTTTAAAAACAACAAATAAAATACAAAAAATTAAAAAGAATTTGAAATAAAAAATAATAAAAATGTAAAATTTAAAAAAATTGAATTTTGACATTATGTCTTTGATCACTGTAAGATATGTTGCCTTGCATGTGCTGTGATATTTTCTTCTTTTTATTACCCCAATGTCTTTTTTTTTTTCATTTTATCTTCGATGAAGCTTTAAGTTACAGAAAAGTCACTAACAGTATAGGGGATTCCCATATACACAACATCTTCCCTTTTTCCTCTTTCTCCTGTTATTTACATGTTATACATGGACGGTACATTTGTTACAATTGATGTACAAATATTGAAGAATTGCTAATAACATGGTCAATGATTTACATTACAATTTGTATTTTAGACCATACACTTTTATAAATTTTGATGAAATTTAACATTACCTGTATCCACCATTGCAAGATCATGTAAAACAATTCTAATGCCCTCAAAATGCCCCATGTTCCATCTATTCTATTCCTCCCTCCCCGTCCCTCAGGACCAACAGCAACTACCAAGCTTTACTCCTTGAAGAACAAGATTCCTAGTTACTTGTGACAACATTGAAGACTTGATATACTGACCTCTCCTCCCCGATTAGGCACTGCCCATGCTCTGCCCCTCCATTTGAGAACATAACAGGACTCCCCAGGATGGGAGCCCAACACATTTCCATTTACTGTGTGTGTCTCCACCCACTGATACAACACACCATGACAGGATGAACACTCACATACACCCTGGAAGCTTACTCCAGATGCTCCCTCACATCCAACAAACCAAACTAGCAACCTTCCCCTGCCTTATCTGCCCAAAAAAACATTCCCAAATTTTACTTTCAACCACATAACCACAAATCCCCGAGTTCATTTGCTCCCTCCCCTGTCCTGCTCCCCAGTTCCATGGACAGTGCCACCTCCCCACTCTACCCACCTCACAGACCAGCATCACCCAACCTAATAGCATCACTGCACCACTGCCTTTCCAATCCACTGAACAAAAACACCCTTCCACCTTATCATGGATTTTGCTAATATGGGCATTGGCTTACAACCCTCTACTCCTTTTCTGTCTCTTGTAAACCTATCTTCCAGACTCTAGCTCTGTGAGTCTGCTCAATTTACTTAAATCACATCAATGAGGTCATATAATATTTGTCCTTCAGCACCTGGATTGCTTGACTCAACATAAGGTCTTCAAGGTTCATGTCATCCCGTGTGCTAATACTGCATTATTTATAACAGCAGAATAATAATCCATTGTATGTATATACTAGAGCTTGCTTATACATTCATCTGTTGATAGACATTTGAGTTGTTGCCAAATTTTGGCAATAGTGAATAATGTCACTATGAAGATTGGTGTGCACATATCTGTTCATGTCCCTGCTTTCAATATTTAAGGGTATATAACCAGTAGTAGGATTGCTAGATCATATGGCAGTACTATAATTAGCTTCCTGAGGAACCTACAGACTATCCTCCACAATGACTGTTCCATTCTACATTCCCAACAGCAGTGAATAAGTGTTCCCATTCTTCCACATCTTCTCCAACACTTGCAATCTTTAGTTATTTAAATAGCCGCCCGTCTAAAGGGTGTGAGATGATATTTCATTATAGTTTTGATTTGCATTCCCCTAATAGCTAGTGATATTGAGCATCTTTTCATGCGATTTTCAGCCATTTGTATTTCTTCTTTGGAAAAGTTTCTATTCATATCACTTGCTTATATTTTAAATGGGTTGTTTGTCTTTTTTTTAATTTTATTTTAAGGGGTAACCTTTCTTTATATATGCTGGATATCAGGCTCCTATCACATATATGGTTACCAAATATTTTCTACCATTGAGTAGGCTGCTTTTTCACTTTCTTGATAAACTCCTTTAAAGGGCAAAAGTTTTTAATTTAAGGAGGTCCGATTTATCTATTTTTTCCTTTATTGCTTGTGCTTGGCGTGTAAATTTCATGAAGCCATTTCTTATTACAAGTTCCTATAGATGCTTCACCACATTATCTTCCAAGATCTTTATGGTCTTGGCTCTAATATTTAGATGTTTGTTACATCTTGAGTTAATTTTTTGTATAAGGCTTGATATGGTGTTCCTCTCCCAATATTTTGGATATGGATATCCAATTCTCCAAGCAGCATTTTTTAAAAAGGCCATCCTCTCCCAGTTGCATGGGCTTGGTGACTTTGTCAAATATCAGTTGACTGTGTATGTGAGGACCTATATCAGAAGTCCAATTCAGTTCTATTGATCAGTATGTCTAGCCTTGTGCCAATAACATGCAGTTTTGACCACTGTAGCTGTGAAATGTGTTTTAAAGTTAGGTAGTGTAATTCCTCCAATTTCTTTTTCTTTTTCAATATACCTTTGGTTATTCTGGGTCCCTTGCTCTTACAAACAAATTTATTACTTAGCTTTTCCAATTCAGTAAAAAACAAAACAAAACAACACAAAAAAACACTGTGAAAATTTTTGTTGGGATTGCATTAAATCTGTAAACACTTTGGGTAGGATAGACATCTTAATGATATTTCATCTTCCTATCCATTAACAGGGAATAGTCTTCCATTTATTTAAGTCTTCTTTGATTTCCTTTAACAGTGTTGTGTAGTTTTCTCTGTATAAGTCATTTACATATTTAGCTAAGTTTATTCCTATTTAATTCTTTTAGTTGCTAACAAAAATGGGATTTTTGGAGAGGAGGCAAGATGGCATCGGTTTAGGAGGGCACTTGCTGACCAGCTCTCTGAGGATGGCCTATTTTGGATGGGGTCCTGCCTGGGGATCTGTGCTGTGGGAGCATGGAGCAAGAAGCTTGGGACATCTATCTGCAGGCAGATCAATGATGTGGATTGATTGGTAGAGATTCGTGAGTTTTAAGCCTGCCTGTGGCATTTAACACAGACGGCTGAGCCCCACCCTCAGGGAAAAAGGCTGGTTTGAGCCAAGACTCCTGCCCAGTGGCCCAGTGGGAGGGGGTGTATTCCGAGAGTGGGAGGGTTCTGACAGAAGGTGGAGAGGGGTTTCCTTTTTGTGGATTTGGCTCCCTGAAACCCCTTGCAGATTGGGTGAACAAAATAGCTGGATTGAATCAACACTGTGCAGAGGGGAGGGGTGAATCTGCTGAGGAAGTTGATTTACCCAGCTGCCCAGGGATACACTCCAAACCCCACCAATGCAGTGAAAGGGAGCATTCTCTGAGAGAGGGAGGGTTCTGACAGAAGGTGGAGAGGGGTTTCCCTTCTGTGGATTTGACTGCCTGGACCCCCTCATAGCTTTGGGGAGCAGATAAGCCAGCATGAAGCACAGCCAGGCTGAGGGGAGAGGCTAATCTACTCAGGAAGCCTGATTTACCCAGAAGCCTGTTGAACCTTGGCTCCAGAGAGGGTGGAGTTAGCCAACTTTATTGTTCTGCACTGACAAGCATCAGAGCTTCAGCTCCCCTGGGGAGGCCAGGAAGTGTGAAGTGCTTGATTAATTTCCATGAGCCTAGTTTGGATCCCCTCAGTGAAGGGGCGGCATCTAGAAGAAGACTTCTTTTGGGTCCCTTATTTCTGCAAAAAATAAAATAAAATAAAATAAAATAAAATAAAATAAAAAATAAGACAGTCACATTTAAAAAAATGAAAAATGAATTCTTCTTTTTATTTAGTTTAATAGCTAAAACTTGCCTTAAAACCTGCAGATAGAACCCTGCAGGGAAATTGATTGATAAACACAAGCAGTCTGAGAGGCTCCACAAGGACACTAGAAGGAACATTGCTACTCCTTAGCTTTTTTTGACTGCTTGCTTTTGTGTTTGTTTAGTTTTTCTCTATTTGTTGTCTCTTGCTTTTCTTTCCTCTTTCCTCCCCCTTTCTTTTTTCCTCCTTTTTTCTTTTTTTTTTTAATTAGGTGCTGCTAGCTTGTCTTTTCTTTATTGTGCTTCTTCTTCAGTGATTTCCCATTCTCTGTCTATATTGATTTTGTATCCCAAGCTATCTCTTCCCCTTCCTTCATCTTTCAGCCTTCTGCTTTCAGTTGTAGTTCTTACACACCACTTTTTTTCATTATCCACAACTTAAGGGTATCAATTTCTATTCTATCTATTCTGTTTTCTTCTATTTTTACTAATACTGTTTTTACTTTCAGACCTTTCTTCACTCTTTCTCTCCCTCATCATCATTCTAGCATTCTAAGTAATTATATATATATTCTTCTATTTGGTTTCCCAGTCCATTGTATGTACTCCACTTTTTTTCCTATTACTCTACACTGCCTACATGAGTTAAATATTCATTACACTAAGTCTTATTTGGCCCCTCTTCTAACTTTTATCAATATTACTATTATCCTTCTTCCTTTCTCACATCTTTCGACTCCTCTGGCCCTAATCTTTTGCTTTTGGGTAACATAGAAAGAAGCAAGGATATAAAATAATAAGAAAAAATTTCAAAGAGAACACACACTGAACCACCAGCTAAATAAAACTCTAGAACAGAGAGAGAAGCTAATCAACTGAATAAGCCCTTCAAGATAAAATGATGACTAGAGGGCAACAAAAAATTACAAACCACACTGAGAAACAGAAAGACATGCACCAGTCTAATGAACAAACTAAAAACCAGGAAGAGATGCAGAACATCAAATAACTAATCAAGGCTTTCAAAACAAATATCATTTACCAACTTAATGAAGTGAAGGAAGAGATTAAAGATATAAAAACACACTGCGAGAACACACTGAAGAAATTGTAAACATACTCAAAAGATAATGGATATGATAGTGATAATGGCACAATCCAAGAAATAAAAAAAATGCTGGATTCAAATAACAGCAGATTAGAACAGGCAGAAGAAAGAATTAGTGATGTGGAAGACAATACAACTGAAATCAAACAGATAGTAGAACAGATAGACAAAAAGATAGAAAATACCCAGCAGGGACTCAGGGATTTAACCGACAATACAAAAATGCACAAACACACGCATTATGGGCATCCCAGAAGGAGAACAGAAGGGAAAGAGAACAGAAGGAGAGTTGAAGGAAATAATGGCTGAAAACTTCCCAACCCTATTAAGAGAGATGGATGTGCAGATCCAGGAAGCACAGCGCACCCCAAACAGTAAAAATCCCAACAGGCCAACTCCAAGACAAATAATTGTTAAAATGTCCAATGCTCAAGACAAAGAGAAAATATTCAAGGCACCAAGAGAAGAGAAAAATCACATACAAGGGAAGCACAATAAGATTAAGGGCTGATTTCTCATCTGAAGCCATGGAGGCAAGAAGTGGTATGACATAGTCAAAGAATCAAAAGAGAAAAACTTCCAGCCACGAATTTTCTATCCAGCAAAACTGGCATTCAAAAATGATGGAGAGTCCAAAATATTTACAGATAAACAGAAATTAAGAGAGTATGTCAATAAGAAACATGCACTTCAAGAAATACTAAAGGAATCTCTACAAATTGAAAGGAAAAAACAAGGGAAGGACTGTTGGAGGAAGGTTTAAAAACAATTAAAAAGGCAAAAACAGAAACAAAAAACATATGACATACATTAGCCCAAAGAAAATATGGCTAAGTAAGAAATTCGTTACAAGTAATAACACTGAATGTTAACGGATTAAATTCACCACTCAAGAGACTCACATTGGCCAAATGGATAAGGAACTATGATCCATCTATATGCTGTCTACAGGAATCTCACCTTTGACCCAGGGATTCAAGGAGACTGAAAGTGAATGGCTGGAAAACAATTTTACAAGCTAACAATAGTTGAAAAAGGGCAGGAGTAGCTATTCTAATATCAGACAAAATAGACTTTAAATGCAAAATGATTGTACGAGACAAAGATAGACACTATATATTAGTAAAGGGGGTAATCTCTCAAGAAGAGAGAACAATCATAAAATTTATGCTCCTGATCGGGGTGCCTCAAAATACATGAGGCAAACTCTGGAAAAACTAAGCAGAGAAATAAATGCCTCCACAATTATAGCCAGGGAATTTAATACACCATTATCATCATAAGACAGAACATCTAGACAGAGAATCAATAAATAAACAAAGGTTCTGAACAATACATTAGAGGACCTGGACTTCATAGACATATACAGAACACTACACCCAAATACAGCAGGATTTACATTCTTCTCAAATGCACATGAATCATATTCCAAGATAGACCACATGCTAGGCCACAGAACAATTCTCAATGAATTCAGAGAGATTGAGATTATATAAAGTAATTTCTCTGACCACAATGGAATGAAATTGGAAATCACTAAGGGCCAGAGAAACAGGTTAGGCACAAAGATATGGAAGTTAAACAACACACTCTTCAACAAACAGTGGGTCAAGAAGGAAATCTCAAGAGAAATCAGTAACTACCTTGAAACTAATAAAAATGACACCACAACATATCAAAACCTATGGGATGAAGCAAAAGCTGTCCTGAGAGGGAAGTTCATAGCCATCTACACACATATATATATAAAAGAGGAAAGAGCTAAATTGAAAACCTAACTGCACACTTGAGGGAATTGGAAAAACAACAACAAACTAAACCTAAAGGAAGTAGAAAGAAGGGAATAACAAAGATTAGAGCAGAACTAAATGAAATAGAGAATAAGAAAGCACTAGAAAAAATAAACAAATCAAAATCTGGTTCTTTGAGAAGATCAATAAAATTGACAAACTCTCAACCAGACTAACAATGAAAAAGAGAGAACAGATGCAAATTCACAAAATAAGGAATGAGCAAGGGGATATCATTACTGACCACACAGAAATAAAGAATATCATAATAGGATACTTTGAAAAATTCTATATGCCAACAAGAATGACAATTTAGAGGAAATGGACAAGTTTCTAGAAACTCACAAACAGCCTACATTGAGGAAAGAAGGAATTGATGAACTCAACACTCCAATTACAAGTAAAGAGATAGACTCAGTTATCAAAAACCTCCCAACTAAGAAGAGCCCAGGACCAGATGGCTTCACAGCTGAATTCTACCAAACATTCCGGAAAGAGATAACACCAATTCTGCTTAAACTCTTCCAAAAAATAGAAGTAGAAGGAATATTACCTAATTCTATGATGCTAACATTACCCTAATACCAAAACCAAACAAAGATACCACAAGAAAGAAAATTATAAACCAATTCCTCTAAAAAACCTAGATGCTAAAATCCTCAACAAAATACTTGCTAATCACATTCAACAACATATCAAAAGGATTATACACCATGACCAAGTGGGTTTCTTCCCGGGTATGCAAGGACGATCCAATATAAGAAACGCAATCACTGTAATACACCACATAAACAGATTGAAAGAAAAAAATCACATGATCATCTCGAAAGATGCAGAAAAAAGCATTTGACAAAATACAGCACTCTTTCTTGATAAAAACACTGTAAAAGATAGGTTAGAAGGAAACTTTCTGAATATGATAAAGGGTATATATGAAAAACCCAAAGCTAACATCATCTTCAATGGTGAAATCCTAAAAGCCAAAAGATTGGGAACAAGACAAGGATGCCCACTATCACCACTCCTATTTATCATTGTCTTACAAGTACTTGCTCGAGCACTGAGGCAAGAAAAGGATATAAAAGGCATCCAGATTGGAAAAGAAGAAGTAAAAATTTCATTATTTGCAGATGACATGATCCTATATATAGAAAGCCCTGAGAAATCTATAACAAAGCTTCTAGAACTTATAAAGGAGTTCAGTAATGTGGCAGGCAATGAGATCAATGCCCAAAACTCAGTAGCATTTCTGTACACCAATAATGAGCAATCTGAAGAGGGAAAAAAAAACACCATTTACAATAGTAGCTAAAAGAATTAAATACCTAGGAATAAATTTAACTAAATATGTAAAGGATTTATATACACAAAACTACACAACACTGTTAAAGGAAACCAAAGAAGTCTTAAATAAATGGAAGAATATTGCCTGTTCATGGATACGAAGACTAAACATCATCAAGATGTCTATCCTACCCAAAATAATCTACAGATTTAATGCAATCCCAATAAAAAACAACACTACATTTTTTAAGGAACTGGAAAAACTAACTACAAAATATATTTGGAAAGGTAAGAGGCCCCGAATTGCCAAAGACATATTGAAAAAGAAAAATGAAGTCGGAGGTATCATATTACCTGACTTTAAAACATACTACAAAGCTACAGTGATCAAAACTACATGGTATCAGCACAAAGATAGACCTACTGACCATTGGAACCAAACTGAGAGTTCTGATATAGATCCTCGCATATACAGTCATCTGATATTCGACAAGGCCACCAAGTCCACTCAGTTGGGAGAGAGTGGCCTCTTCAACAAGTGGTGCTTGGAGAACTGGATATCCATACCCAAAAGAATGTGAGAAGAATACCATCACACACCTTATACAAAAATCAACTCAAGATGCATTAAAGATCTAAATATAAGAGCCAAAACCATAAAGACCTTTGAAGATAATGTAGGGAAGCATCTACAGGACCTTGTGATAGGAAATGGTTTCATGAACTTCACACCTACAGCATGAGCAGCAAGAGAAAAAAGAGATAAATTGGATCTCCTCAAAATTAAAAACTTCTGCACCTCAAAGGACATTTTTAAGAAAATTAAAATGCAGCCTACCCAATGGGAGAAAATATTTGGCAACCATATATCTGATAGGAGCCTTATATCCTGCATATATAAAGAAATCCTACACCTCAAAAATAAAAAGACAAAGAACCCATTTAAAAAATGGACAAGTGACCTGGAAAGACACTTCTCCAAGGAAGAAATACAAATGGATAAAAAGCACATGAAAAAATGCATGACATCACTAGCCATTAGGGAAATGCAAATTAAAAATACAATGAGATGCCATCTGACACCCATCAGAATGGCAGCTATTGAAAAAACAACAAAATATAAATGTTGAGGAGGATGTGGAGGAATAGGAACCCTCATCCACTGCTGGTGGGACTGTGGTATGGTCCAGCCACTGTGGAGGACAGTTTGGCGGTTCCTCAGAAAACTAACAATAGATCTTCCGTATGATCCAGCAATTCCACTGCTGGGTATATACCCAGAAGAACTGAAAGCAAAGACACGAACAGATATATGCACACCAATGTTCATATCGGCATTGGTGCCAAAAGTTGGAATCAGCCCCGGTGACCATCAACAGAGGAATGAATAAATAAAATGTGGTACATACATACAATGGAACATTACTCAGCTGTAAGAAGGTATAAAATGC
The DNA here is from genome assembly GCA_026826555.1 of Tolypeutes matacus. Lineage (NCBI taxonomy): Eukaryota > Metazoa > Chordata > Mammalia > Cingulata > Chlamyphoridae > Tolypeutes > Tolypeutes matacus. The sequence goes on from JAKSZT010037046.1 coordinate 1,293,552, forward strand.
TAACACATGGAATAACATGGATGAATCTTGAAGACCTTATGTTGAGTGAAGCAAGCCAGGCATTGAAGGATGAACAGTATATGACCTCTCTGATTTGAATTGAGAAAAGTGAGCAGTATCTGAGAACCATTGTCTGAAAGATAGTTTAACAAGTGAGAGAAAGAGAAGAGTAGGTGTGAGTTATCACCCATATGGACATAATGTATGGTAAAGGGATGGAGTATAGTTCCATATTGAAGGATAGGACAGGTGGGTAGTGATATTCCTGGGTTTGGTGGTGCAGGGTTGACAGGTGGTTAGATTAGGAAGGTCAGGTTAGAATACCCAGGGCATGTAACTATGAATCTTTTCATTCCATCAGTCAAGACAGGGGAGTGTCATGTGCCTCAGGGGGATGGGGAAGAAAGAACAGAAAAGGTCAAACAGCGGGTATTTAGTGGTCATGGGAAATGTTTTTCATTACCTTACAGTAACGGACACAGGACATGGTAAATATCATCAAAAATTATTAATCTGTACCATCTAAATTGTTAACTATACTGTAAATGATTGACAATGTTTAGTAGCTATGTTTCACTATCTGTATAACAGTTATAACAATGCTACCATACACATACACACACAAAAAAGATTTTAATATGGGGTGAGGAAAGGGGAATGAGGTTGGGTATATGAAAGTCTGTAGTATTTTGTGTGTGACTTTGCTGTGACCTAAAACTTCTTTGAAAATAAATGAAAATTTGGGAGACACTGGGGAATGAGAGGGGTAAGATGCCATGGTGCAGACTGGATACCCAATAATGCATTGATAAAAGGGAAAAAAAATAATTTAAATAATTTTTCCCATTTTTTTAAATGCCCCAAACCATTAATTATATTTTATATTCAGTTTTTTTCTGAGCTTCCATGTATTTTATCTCTTGCATTTAAGCTTATCATTATTATTTCATTTTCCTAGTAATTGTACTTGGTTATTATATGGGTTTCATCTTCAAGGAAGGTTTAGATCACAGAAGGGTTACAATGGGGGGTGCAGAGGATCATTGGTGAGGGGTGTCTGGGATGAGGGATTCATGGGAGGAAATTCAACTGAATATACATGAAAGATATATAAAATTGTTCAAATGATCAAGGGATGGGGCATGGTCATGGTAGGTAGACAATCACTCAATAAATGAGGGAATACTAAATTACCACCCTGAGAGCTCTGCCACATTCTCCAAGGGAACAACAACAGTCCCTCGATTGCAGGGGCAGTGTCTGGCAAAAGAGGATGATCCACTGATGGGTTCTTGTTATTGATGACTAGCCTTATGAGTCGTTGCTCTTGTAATACTGTTATGGGATGCCTAAGGGTTGGCAACAGAGAGCCTCCTTGTTGCTCAAATGTGGCCTCTCTCTAAGCCAAACTCAGCATATGAATGCATTACCTTCCCCCCGGCATGAGACATGATTCCCTGGGATGAGCCTCCCCAGCAACGAGGGATTAATACCAAGTGCCAATTGTCAAAATGACTGGAAAAAGACCTTGAATAAAAGGGGGGAAATGTAAAGACAAATGAGTTCATGTGGCTAAGAGACTTCAAAGAGAGTCGGTAGGTCATCCCAGAGGTAGTGCTTACACACACCTCAGATATCCACCAAAGTGGATATCTCCCCACACAGAGGGGTTCCTGAAGGCTTTGGAGACACCCAGGCCTTAATAAGGGGGGATAGCTCCAGAGATTGATACCTTATCAGTGGGCTCTCGTTTGGAATCTGTGCTCCTGAAAGTGACAGAGTTGGACTCAAATAATACCTCCCTGCACATGGTCCATCAGTTACTTCTATTCAAACCTATAGGTGATGCTGGAGTTTGTAGGTGTACTTCCAGAGCCTGGAACCTCTGGCCTGCTCATGTGCCAGCTGTGCCTGGAATCTCAGTGGAGTTGCAAATTCTACCTACAGCTCAATGGACTCACCCAAGTCACCTGGTGAGGAGACGATGATGGACAATGGCCATCCCAGGGAATGGAGAGACTCTGAAGCTGCAGACAGGATAATCCCATCCATCTTATCCATGGGATATAAGCCCACTCTCAGTTGGAGGCAGAGTGGACATCGCCATCCCAGACTCCTCAGGATTTGGGGAAGAACTCTGGACTAGAGTGGACTTAATTGTATTCTGTTGTAGACATATTGTGATTCAAGCAATGGAAGAAATTATAACAGTGAGGTGGAGCCAGTGGTCACTAGATACTTTTGGGGCAAGGAAGGGAAAAGCAGTTGTAATACAGGGGCTTTTTCAAGACTTGGGAATTATCCTCAGTGACATTACAATGACAGATATAGGCCATTTTACGTCAGCATATACCATGCAGAACTGTGGGAGAGAGTGTGGTCTACAATGTGCACTATGGTCCATGCTTAGTGGCAAACCCCAGGATGTGTATATCCATTGCAGGTGATGTGCCACACTAATGAAAGATGTTTATGTGGGATGTTATGGGAGGTGTGGGAGGTGGGGAACATGGGAATCTCTGTAATTTTTGTGTAACATTTATGTAATCTAAGCATCTTTTAAAAAAAAAATATATATATGTAAATAACATTTATGTAAGCAAATGCATATATATGCATATATATTTATATATCATTTTACAAATATTGGTTTGTATTGTGAAAATTTTTATTTTTACCCACAATAAAAAAAAAAAAAGAAAAAAGAAAAATAACTGGGAAAAATAAATAAATAAATATCAAAAAAAGAGAAAACAAAAACCAGGAAGAGTATCAGTGAACAAGAGAGAAATTACAGTTATGTAACATAATCATGGAAGTGACATTACATCACATTTACCATATTCTATTATTTACTGGCAAAACACATATTTCACCCACACTCAAAGATAGAGGATGACACAAGTGTGAATAACAGGGGCAAGAATAATTATGACTATTATACAGTCTATTGAATCTCACTCTGGTTATTAGTCACTATATGTTTTGCCATTGAAAAATTGTCCTCATGCAAATGTAAATTGTATAAGAAGTTATCTTGGTAGGAAAGAAACTTTTCAAGACAATCTGGTACATTTCAATGATGAGTAAGCCTTTGGCAATCATAACTGGTTGGCCCAGAGAGTCCTGTCCACTACCCAGTAAATCACCCTCAGACTTAAGCCTTATGTTTTTTTTTTTTAAATTTTTTAAACAAATAAATTTTACTGATGCATGTTAATAAAGCATACTTGAGGCAGTGGCCACTGGAGGCTCTGGGGGCAAGGAGAGGGAAAAGCAGTTGTAATACCGGGCTTTTTAGGACTTGGGAATCACCCTGAGTGGCGTTTCAATTGCAGATATAAGCCATTTTATATCATCACATAATATGCAGAACTGTGTGGGAGAGAATGTAGACTACAATGTGAACTCTGGTCCATGCTTAATGGCAAAGCCCCAGGATACGTTTATCAATTGCAATGGGTGTGCCACACTAATGAAGGATGTTGGTTATGTGGGAGGCCGTGGGAGCTGTTAGGAGCAGGATATATGGGAATCTCTATATTTTTTGTGTAACATTTGTGTAATCTAACTATCTTTAAAAAAATAAAAATATATATTTATTTTTACAAAAGCATACAATTCATCCAAAATGTAGAATAAAAAAAAGGGATTTTTTTCTCGATTCCCTCCTTAGATTGCTAATAATTGGTGTACAGAAATGCTACTGATTTTTGTACATTGATCTTATAACCTGCCACTTTACTGAAGTCATATATAGGCTCTAGAATATTTGTTGTAGATTTTTCAGGGCTTCCTATGTATAGGATCATGTCATCTGCAAATAGTGAAATTTTTACTTCTTCCTTTACAATTTGGATGCCTTTTATCTTTTTCTTGCCTAAGGGCTTAGGCAAGTTCTTCTAACACAATGTTAAACAATAGTGGTGACAGTGGGCATCCTTGCCTTGTTCCAGATTTTAGAGGGAAAGCTTTCAGGGTTTCACTATTGAACATGATGTTAGCTGTTGGCTTTTCATATATACCCTTTATCATGTTGAGGAAGTTGTCTTCTATTCTTATCTTTTCACGTGCTTTTATCAGGAAAGGGTGCTGTATTTTGTTGAATGCTTTTTCTGCATTTATACAGATGATCATGTGATTTTTTTTTTCTTTCAATCTCTTTATGTGGTGTATTACATTAATTGATCTTCTTATGTTGAACCATCCTTGTATACCAGGGATGAAACCCACCAGGTCATGGTGTATAATTCATTTGATGTGTTGTTGAATGCAATTAGCAAGTATTTTTACATAAGATTTTATCATCTAGGTTCAGTAGAGATTCATCTATAGATTTCCTTTTTCATGGCATCTTTGTTTGGCTTTGGTATTAGGGTGATGTTGGCATCATAGAATGAGTTAGGCAGTGTTCCCTTCACTTTTATATTTTAGAAGAGTTTAAACAGGATTAGTGTTAGTTCTTTCAGGAATGTTTGGTGGAATTCATCTGTGAAGCCATCTGGTCCTGTGCTTTTCTTAGTTGGAAGGTTTTTGATGACTAATTCTATCTTGTTACTTGTGATTGATCTGTTGTGTTCATCAATTTCTTCTTTTATCAATGTAAGCTACTTGTGCATTTTTAGAACTTTGTCCATACCCTTTAAATTATCCATTTTGTTGGCAAAGAATTTTTCAAAGTATTCTCTAATTATACTCTTTATTTCTGTGTCGTCAGGGGTGATGTTCCCTTCCTCGTTTCTTATTTTATGTGTTTGCATTTTCTCTCTATTTTTCTTTGTTAGTCTAGCTAAGGGTTTGTCAATTTATTAATCTTCTCAAAGATCCAGCTTTTGGTTTTGCTTATTTTTTTCTAGTGCTTTGGTATTTTCAGTTTCATTTAGCTCTGCTCTAATTTTTGTTATTTCCTTCTACTTCCTTTGGGATATGTTTACTTTTGTTTTTCTATTTCCTCCACATGTGCAGTTAAGTCTTTGATTTTAGCCCTTTCTAAAGCTAAACATGCTGTTGAAAGAAACTTTTTTTCTGAAAGGGAAATTGTCACACATACTGGAAAATTATTGGAATCTAATACACTTGTCCAGGAAAAGCAGTATAAACTGGACTAAGTTTTGGTAAAAGCCTCAAAACACAATTAATCTACAATAAAACCTTAAGTAAGAAGGAAAATCTGATGTCCTGATTTACCAAAACAAAATATTCAAAGAGTTCTACAAAATTCACAAAACATACAAAAATACAGAAAGAGATGGTCAACATAGGGACAAAATAAAATAACAAAGGAAGTTTAAAGATTGGAATAACTAATAAAAAATATTGTCATTTCTCTTATATAAGTTCAAAGAACTAAAGGATATAATATGTGAAGAACTAAATGAAATAAAAGGTTCATATGTCATTAGAAAGAGGAATTCAAAAATTTAAAAAGGAAACAACCTGAACTTTTCTTGTTGCAAAATACAGTCACAGATTTGGAAAATGCACTAAAGAGATTCAAGAGCAGAATTGAGCATACATCAGAAAGAATCAATAAACTAGGAGAGAAGATTACTGAAATATTACATTCTGAAGAGCAGAGAGAAAAAAGAATAAATGAAGGGGGCAGTAATGAAGAGGCCTGTGGGACAATATAAATAGTACCAATGTAAGCATTATGGGAATCGCAGAATGAGAAAAGAGGGAGAAATAGAAAGAAATGATGCTTGAAGAAACCTTGGTTCAAAATTTCCCAAAATTGCCCAGAGATAAACATACATAATCAAGAATATCAAAGAACTTCAAACAGTATAAACCCAAATGGACCACTTCAAGACATATGAAAACCAAAATGTTGGATGCCAGTTATAAAATAAAAGTTCTGAAAGCAGTAAGGAAAAGCACTTTTCACATAAAAGTGGTCCTCAATGACATTAAGTGCTGATTTCTCATCATAATTCCTGAAGGTGAGAAGGGAGCTGTGTGATATATTTAAAATACTGACAGAGAGAAAAATGTTGGAAAAGAATTCTATCACTGGTAAAACTATCTTTAAAAAATGATGGAGAGTTTAAGACATTCACAGATAAACAAAGTTGAGGTAGTTCATAGCCCTGGACTTGCCCTAAAAGAAATGCTAAAGGGAGTTGTTTGGCTGTAATATGATATCTCATTGTAGTTTTGATTTGCATTTCCTTAATAGCTAGTGATGATGAGCATCTTTCCATGTGCTTTTCAGCCATTTGTATTTCTTCTTTGGAGAAGTGTCTGCTCAAATCACTTGCCCATTAAAAAACAGAGGACAACAAATGTTGGATAGGATGTGCAGGAATGGGAACACTCATCCACTGCTGGTGGGAATGTAGTATGGTCCAGCTATTGTGGCAGACTTTTTGGTGGTTCCTCAAAAAACTAACTATAGATCTGCCATATGATCCAGCAATTCCACTTCTGGGTAGAACTGAAAGAACTGGAAGCAAGGACATGAGCAGATATGTGCACACTAATGTTCAGAGTGGGATTATTCACTATTGCCAAAAGTTGGAATCAAATCAAATGCCCATCAACAGAAGAATGGATAAACAATGTATGGCATATACATACAATGGAATAGTACTCAGCTGTAAGAAGGAATATAGTACTAATACACAGGATAACATGGATGAATCTTGAGGCCCTTATGTTGAGTGAAGCAAGCCAAGCAATGAAGGACAAATATTACATGATCTCTCTGATATGAATTAAGCAAATCAAGCAGACTCAGAGAGCTACAGTCTGAAAAATAGGTTTACAAGAAATAGAAAGGGAAAAGAAGGTTGTGAGCCAATGCCCATACTGGCAAAATCTATGATAAGGTGGATGTGAGTAGTTGTGCAGTGAAGGGATATGACAGGAGTGTAGCAATACTTTTGGGTTGGGTGGTGCAAGCTTGAAAGCAGGGTAGGATGGGGAAAATGCATTGGGCTGTCCATGGAACTGGAGGGAGTGTTGGATGAGTGAGCAAGTGAACACTGGGGATTGGCAGGCATGTGGTTGAAATTACAATGTTGAGAAAACTCTTTTGGCAATATGACAAGGAAGCGTTACTGGTTTAGGGTGTTGGATGGGGGAGGGCTTTCAGGACAGGGCACACTTGGGGCAGTCTTCTAGAGAATGGGTGCACGATCATTTTGTCATTGTGTGTTTTATCAGTGGGTAGAGACCCACATAATGAGCAGGAAGGAGTTGGACTCCCATCATAGAGAGGCCCAATATGTTCTCAGAGTGCTGGGTGTCTCTTGAGAGCATTGGATGTTCCTAATATGGGAGGACAGACTAGTGTACCTAGCCCTCAGCATTGTTGCAAGTACCTATGAATTTTGTCCTTCAAGGAGTGAAGCCTGGTGCTCGCCATGGGCTCTGAGGGGAGGGGAAGGGAAGAATAGAATAGATGGAAGAGGGGGTATTTAGGGGGCAATGGAAATGTTCTGCAAAATGTTGCAATGATGGACACAGACCATGTTAAAGTCGTCAGAAATTTATAAAAGTGTATGGTCTAAAAATGTAAACTGTAATGTAAACCATTGATCATGGTTAGTAATATGGGGACTTGGAATGTCCTTAATGACATTTAATGAAAGATACAGGTCATTATATATCCTGCCATAACCTCCAGAATTGAGTGGGAGAGAATATAAACTACAATGTAAACTATAATCAATGCCTAGTGGCAATGATAAAAAATGTGTTCATCAATTGCAGTGAATGTACCACACTAATGAAAGAAGTTGTTAATGTGGGGAAAGGTGGAAGGTGTGGGATGTGGGGCCTATGGCAATCCCTTATATTTTTTTTATGTAACATTTTATGTGATCTAAGTATCTTTTAAAAATAAATAGTATATTTAAAAAATGAAGTTGTTTGGGTTGAAAGGAAAGTACAGTAGATAGTAGCTTTTAGCTATATGAAGAAATGAAGATCTTTGATAAAAGTAACTACAAAAGTAAACACAGATGTTATTGAAAATTTCAGTATTATATTATTTGTAGTAAGTAACTCTACTTTTTTTGCTTCCTACAAGATATAGAATACAATTGCATGAGAAATAAACTTATTTCTATTTAATTGGTCATACAAAATATAAACAGATAATGAATAACAAGAACAACCTAAAGAAGTTGAACAGAGTTACATAGGAAGAGAGATTTTTTATGTTATTGAATATGAGTTGGTGTGATTTCAAACACGTTTGTTATAGATTTAGGATGTTAAATATAAACCCAATGGTAAACCTCAAATAAATTTTCAAATTAAAAACAGAAAAGAAAATGAGAGCAGTATCAATCTGTTTCACTACAAATGATCAACTAACACAAAAGATGGTGCAGTGGAGAAATGAGGGGCCAAAATGTACAATACATACAAGAAACAAAGGATAAATGGTAATGTAATTCCTGTCTTGCCTGTAATTACTTTGATATAAATGGATTAAATTCTGCAATCCAAGGATACAGATTGACAGAACAGATACAAAAGTATGGTCCTATTTTATTCTGTTTACAAGGAACTCATTTTATATGGTGATTCATAAATGGGATGAAAGTGAAAGGATAGAAAAATCTAGTCCATACAAATAGTAAAAGGAAAAGATCTGAGGTGGGTGTGTCAGAAAAAAACACTTTAAGTAAAAACTGGTATGAGGGAGCTGGTGTAGCTCAGTGGTTGAGTGCCTGCTTTCTGCATGTAAATTCCCAGGTTCAAATCCTGATCCCAGAGCTTCCAAAAAATAACCTGGTAGGAGGAAAAAAAGCACAATATATTATAATAAAAGGGTCAAACAACCAAGAAATAAAACAACTATAATTATATCTTCATCTAATAGCAGAATCACAATAAACAATACACATTAACTATTTGAAGAGAGAAATAGATAGTTCTACAATAATTATTTAAGACTTCAATTTACCACCTTCAATTTGGTTAGGATATGTAGAGGTCTAATCAAAAAGGAAACAGAGTATTAGAACACTACTGTAAGTGAACTAGAATTAATAATTATATATAAATAACATTACCCTAAAATTAAAGTCAGATAATGACATGACAAGAAAAGAAAACCAGTGACCAATATCTTTATGAATATAGACATAAAAATACTTAACAAAATACTAGTAAATCAAACCAAAAGTATATTAAGGGAATTACACACCATGACCAAGTCTTATTTATCTCAGAAATACAAAGGTGATTCAATTTAAGGAAATCAATCATTGTAAATGCAACACAGTAACAGAATGAAGAAAAATATAACATGAATACCTCAGTGGAAGCACAAAAGGCATTTTACAAAATCAAATATGTTTTAATGATTAAAACACACAGAAAAATAAAAATTGACTGTAACATCCTCAATATGAAAATGGATACCTCAGCAAAACCCATGGCTACCATTGTACTCAATGGTTAAAGATAGAAAGCTTTACCTCTGAGATTGGGTACAATTACAAGGATGCCTGTTTTCATCTCTTGTATTCAACACTGTACTGGAAATTCTTATCAAAGCAATTTGGCAAAAAGAAAGAAATGATATCCAAATGGGAAAGGAAGACATACAACTATCTCTATTTACAGATTATATGGTTCTTTATATAGGAATTCCAAAAGAATGCATAAGAATATTAATAGTACATAAAAGCAAATTCATCAGAGTTGCAGGCTACAAGATAAACATGCAAAAATCCATTGTGTTTTATACAGCAGATAAGAATATTTTGAAATGAAAGTGTAAAATATCCCATTCACAAATAGCTCCAAAGAGAATAAAAAAATATATACAAATAAATTTCACTGAAAAGGTGAAGGACTTTACACACAATACTTCAAAACACTGCTGAAAGAATTTTTAAAAGACATAAATAAATGACAAGACATCATATGTTCAAGGGTAGAAAGGATTAACATTATTAAGATGTCACTACTATCCAAAGCAATCTATAAATTCAGTGTAATACCTATCAAAACCCCAGCATATATTTTTACAGAAATGGAAAATTTATTCCTCAAATTTTATGTGGCTCTGAATACATAGAGTGCAAAAAATGATCAAAATTAAAGGTCTCTTTCTTACTGATTTCAAAACATACAACATAGCAACAGTAATCAAAACACTTTTGTACTAGCATAAATAGATATAGACAAATGGATTATAATTGAGAGTTCAGAAATAATCCCATATGTCTATGGCCAACTGATTTTTACATGTACCATAATTCAGGAAAGACTGGTCTTTTCAACAAATTGTACTAGGTAAAATGGATATCCACATGAAATTTAATGAATTTGGACCCTTAAATATCACCATAAATAAAAATTAACTCCAAATAGACCAAGGACCAAACATAAGAGCTCAAGCCATAAAATTCTTAATAAAAAATATAAAGGGATATGTTCTAACTTTGGATTTGGTAGTGATTTTATAGATATGACACCAAGAGCAAGAGAGACAAAAGAACAATAGATAAAATGGACTTCATTAAACTTATATCACGTTTCACTATTTTCTCTGCACTTATCTTTACTTACACATCATTGCTTAAAATAAATTTCAACTTAAGAAGGTGGAAATAACATACCTTTACTAGAAACAGTGAGTGAAAATCATTTCTTTCAATTATACTCACCTATCTTCACTAAAAAAACAACAACACTGAAATATGAAACTTCATCTTGTCAAGATGTAAATCCAAAATATCCCTTCATACAGAAAATTGAGGGAAATGCTTGTTTCACGGACTTCTATTTAAATTACACTGAGTTTAGGAAATATTATCTTACAAAACTTCATTCATGTGTATTACCTTCTTTTTTTATAATAAAAATTTTTTAAAGATACTTCGATTACATAAATGTTAGACAGAAAATATAGGGATTCCCATATGCCCCACCTCCCACACCTCCCACAACCAACCACATAAACATCCTTCATTAGTGTGGCACATCACCTGCAATGGATAAACACATCCTGAGGCTTTGCCATTAAGCATGGATCATAGTTCACATTGTAGACCACACTTTCTCCCACACAGTTCTGCATGTTATATGATGATATAAAATGGCCTATATCTGTCATTGCAATGACACTCAGGACAGTTCCCAAGTCCTGAAAAAAACCCTGTATTACAGCTGCTTTTTCCTCTGCCTGCCCCCAGAGAATGCCGTGGCCACTGGCTCCACATTAATATTGTAATTTCTTCCATTGCTTGAATCACAATATGTCTATAATAGAATACCATTAAGTCCACTCTAGTCCAGAGCTCTTTCCCCTATCCTGAGGAGTCTGGAATGGTGATGTCCACTCCACCTCAATTGAGACAGGGCTTATATCCCATGGAAAGACGGATGGGATTATCCTGCCTGCAGCTGCAGACTCTCTATGTTCCCTGAGATGGCTGTTATTCACCATCATCTCCCTACCAGGTGTCCTGGATGAGTCCATTGAGCTGTAGAGTAGGAGTTGCAGCTCTACTGAGATTCTGGGCCCAGCTGGCACATGGACAGCACAAAGACTCCAGCCTCGGGATGTATACCTACAAACTACAGCACCACATTTAGGTTGAAATAGAAGGGATAGATGAACTATGTGCATGGAAGACATATGAGTCCAACTCTGCCACTCACAGGAGCACAAATTCAAAAGCAAGGCCCACTGGCAAGGCACCAAACTCCAGTGCTATCCACCCTGACATAGGACCTGTGTGTCTCCAGAGCCCTCAGGAGCTGCTCTATTTGGGGTGATATGCACTTTGGAAATCTATGAGGTCCTACAGAAATGTGCATAAGCGTTACCTCTGGGATGACCTCCCAACTCACTTTGAAGTCTCTTAGCCATATGAACTCATTTGTCTTTACCTTTTCCCCATTTTATTTGACATCTTTTTCCAGTCACATTGTCAATTGGCACTTGGTAGTAATTCCTTGGTGCCAGGGAGGCTCATCCCCAGGAGTCATGTCCCATGCTGGGAGGAAGGTAATGCATTCATATGCTGAGTTTGGCTTAGAGAGAGGCCACATTTGAGCAACAAGGAGGCTCTCAGGAGGCAACCCTTAGGCACCCCACAACAATAGGCAAAGTTTCAATTTCAAGAGTAAAGACCCATAAGGCTAGTTATCAATAACAAGGGCCCATCAGTGGATCATCCTCCGTTGCCAGCTACTGCCCCTGCAATTGGGGGACTGTTGCTCCTCCCTTAGAGAATGTGCCAGATTTCTCCAGGATGGGAACTCAGTATTCTCTCATTCACCAAGTGACTCTTCACCCACTGTGACAATGCCCCTTGAAAATTTGAGCAATTTTATATACCTTATATGTATATTCAGGTGAACTTCCTCCCATGCACCCCCCATCCCTGACACCACCCTAATAATCTTCTCCCACCCATGTGTAACCCTTCTGTGATCCAAAGCTGCTTTAAAGATGAAGCTAATACAATAGTCAAATACAATTAATAGGAAAATGAAATAGTAATGATAAGTTTAAATGTAAGAGATAAATTACATGAAAACTTAAAAAAAGCTAAAAACTAAATTAAAAGATTATAATATTTATAAAATGAAAAATATTTTAAAAATTAAAAAAAAATTTTTTTTTGATATTTTGCCTTTTATCACTGCAATATCTGGTGTCCAATCTGTACCATGGCACCTTTCCTCTGTCATTCCCCTCTGCCTCACTATTTTTCACTTTGTTTTCAAAGAAGTTTTAGGTCACAGCAAAGTCACACACAGAATACAAAAGTCTCTCATGTATCCAACCTCTTCCCCCTTTCCTCACCCCATATTAATGCCTTTTTATATGTGGATGGTAGTATTGTTAAAACTGACATACAAACAGTGAAACATTACTAAATATTGTTAATGGTTTACAGTATGTTTTACATTTTACACCATAAACGTTTATAAATTTTGATGATATTTACCATGTCCTATGTCCATCACTGTAAGATCATGAAGAACATTTCTACTGACCACTAAATACTCCCTGCTTGATCTACTCTGTTCCTACCTCCCCATCTCCCTGGGGCCCACGATGACCCCCTGGCTTGACTTGTTGGATGACAAGATTCATAGTTACATGCGAAAGACATCTTGACACACTGGTTTGTCCTCCCCTTAGGAACCACCTTGCTCATGAGAGACCCCACCTATCTATTTCTGAACGAATCTGTCTTCCCAAAGATAGGAGTCCAACTCCTACCTGCTCATTATGTGGGTCTCCACCCACTGATACAACATATTATGACAGAATGAACACTCACACACTCCCTAGAAGCCTGCTCCAGGTGTGCCTTGTCCCGAATGCCCCCACAACCAACACCCTAAAACAGTGACAATTCCTTGTCATATTGCCATAATAGCATTCCCACCTCTGTTCTTTCAACCTCATACCCACAAATCCCAAGTGTTCACCTGGTCCTTCTCCCACCTAACAACCCTGCATGACAAAACCCAATATATCACTACACTCCTGTCCTATCCCTTTATTTTTTTTTATTTTTTATTTTTTTTAAATAATTTTTTTAAATATTTTATTTATTTATTCATTTATCCCCCCCTTGCTGCTTGTGCTCGCTGGGTCAGCTAACCACGCCGTGCGGGCAGGCTTGCCTTCACCAGGAGGCCCTGGGAACCGAACCCGGGGCCTCCCATATGGTAAACGGGAGCCCTACTGATTGAGCCACAGCCGCTTCCCTGTCCTATCCCTTTAATACACAACTACACTCTATCACTTTACCATAGGTTATGTCCATATGGGTTATGGCTTACAACTTTCTCTTCTCTTTCTCTTTCTTGTACACCTAACTTTCAGACAATAGTTCTCATAGACTGCTCAATTTCCTTGATTCTTATCAGTGAGGTCACATACTTTTCATCCTTCAATGCCTGGCTTGCTTCACTCAACATCAGGTCTTCTATATTCATCCATGTTATCCCATGTGTTAGCACTTTATTCCTTCTTACAGCTGAGTAACATTTCATTGTATGTATATACCTCATTTTATTTATCCATTCACCTGTTGATGGGCACTTGGGTTGATTCCAACTTTTGGCAATAGTGAAAAATGCTGCTATGAACATTGGTGTGCATATATCAGTTCATGTCTTTGCTTTCAGTTCTCTGGGTATATACCCAGCAGTGGGATCGCTGGATCATATGGAAGATTTATAGTTAGTTTTTTGAGGAACTGCCAAACTTTCCTCCACAGTGGCTAGACAATTCCACAATCCCACCAGCAGTGGATGAGGGTTCCCATTCCTCCACATCTTCTCCAACATTTACAGTCTCCTGTTTTTTTAATAGCTGCCATTCTAATGGGTGTAAAATGGTATATCAATGAGGTTTGATTTGCATTTCTCTAATAGCTAGAGATATCCAGCATTTTTTCATGTGTTTTTAGCTATTTGTATTTCTTCTTCAGAGAAGTGTCTTTTCAGGTCACTTGCCCATTTTTTAAAAGGGTTGTTAGTCTTTTTATTTTTGAGTTGTATGATGTCTTTATATATGCAGGATATTAGGCTCCTATCAGATATATGGTTATCAAATATTATCTCCCATTGGTTAGGCTGCCTTTTTACTTTCTTGATAAAATCCTTTGAGGTGCAAAAGTTTTTAATTTTGAGGAAATACCATTTCTCTATTATTTTCTTTACTGCTCAGGTTTTGGGTACAAAGTTCATGATAACATTTTCTATTACAAGCTCCTGTAGATGCTTTCTTACATTATCTTCCAAGGTCTTTATGGTCTTGACTCTTGTATTTAGATCTTTGATCCATCCTGGGTTGATTTTCATATAACGTGTGAGATGGTGTTCTTATCTCATTCTTTTGGATGTGGATATCCAGTTCTCCAAGCACCACTTGTTGAAGAGGCCAATCTCTCCCAAATGAGTGGGCTTGGTGGCCTTGTCGAATATCAGATGACTGTATATGCGAGGATCTATATCAGAACTCTCAATTTGGTTCCATTGGTCAATGTGACTATCTTTGTGCCAATACCATGCGTTTTTGACCACTATAGCTTTTTAGTATGTTTTAAAGTCAGGTAGTGTGATACCTCCAACTTCATTTTTCCTTTTCAATATGTCTTTGGTGATTCAGGGCCTCTTAACCTCCAAAATAAATTTTGTAGTTACTTTTTCCAATTCCTTAAAAAATATAGTATTGATTTTTGTTGGGATTGCATTAAATCTGTAGATTAGTTTGGGTAGGATAGACATCTTGATGATGTTTAGTCTTCCTATCCATGAACAGGGAATATTCTTCCATTTATTTAAGTCTTATTTGATTTCCTTTAACAGTGTTATGTAGTTTTCTATATATAAGTCCTTTACATCTTTAGTTATATTTATTCTTAAGTATTGGATTCTTTTAGTTACTATTGTAAAAGTTTTTTTTTTTCTTGATTTCCTCCTCAGAGTGCTTGTTATTGGTGTACAGAAATGCTACTGAATTTTGAGCATTGATCTTTTAGCCTGTGACATTACTGAACTCCTTTACAAGACTTAGAAGCTTTGTTGTAGATTTCTCAGGGCTTTCTATGTATAGGATCATGTCGTCTGCAAATAATGTAATTTTTACTTCTTCTTTTCCAATTTGGATGCCTTTATATCTTTTTCTTGCCTCAGTGATTGAACAAGTACTTCTAAGACAATGTTAAATAGGAGTGGTGATAGTGGGCATCCTTGTCTTGTTCCCAATCTCAGAAGGAAGACTTTTAGGACTTCACCATTGAAGACGATGTTAGCTTTGGGCTTTTCATATATGCCCTTTATCATGTTCAGAAAGGTTCCTTCTATTACTATCTTTTGCAATGTTTTTATCAGGAAAGAATGCTGTATTTTGTCTAATGCTTTTTCTGCATCTATAGAGATGATCATGTGATTTTTCTCTTTCAATCTGCTTATGTGGGGTATTACATTGATTGATTTTCTTATATTGAACCATCCTTGCATACCTGGGATGAAACCCACTTGATCATGGTGTATAATTCTTTTGATATGTTGTTGAATGTGATTAGCAAGTATTTTATTGAGGATTTTAGAATCTAGGTTCATTAGAGAAATTGGTCTGTAATTTTCCTTTCTTGTGGTATCTTTTTTGGCTTTGGTATTAGTGAAATGTTGGCATCATAGAATGAGTTAGGCAATATTCCTTCTACTTCTATTTTTTTGGAAGATGCTAAGCAGGATTGGTGTTAGTTCTTTCCAGAATTTTTGGTAGCATTCACCTGTGAAGCCATCTGGTCCTGGGCACTTCTTGGTTGGGAGGTTTTTGATGACTGAGTCTATCTCTTTACTTGTAATTGGGCTGTTGAGTTCATCAATTTTTTTTTTTTTCATTTGTCAATGTAGGCTGCTTGTGAGTTTCTAGGAATGTGTCTATTTCCTCTAATTATCATTCTTGTTGGCATATAATTATTCAAAGTATCCTCATATGATACTTTTTATTTCTGTGGGGTCAGTAGTGATATCCCCTTCTTCATTCCTTATTTTGTGTATTTCAATCTGCTCTCTTTGTTAGAGCAGAAAAGTTAACTTTTTCTTTGTTAGTCTGGTTAAGGGTTTGTCAAATTTTTTGATGTTCTCGAAGAACCAACTTTTCATTTTGTTTATTTTTTCTAGTGCTTTCTTATTTTCTATTTCATTTAGTTCTGTTCTAATCTTTGTTATTTCTTTCTTTCGGCTTCCTTTGGGGTTAGTTTGTTTGTTGTTTTTCCAATTCCTCCAGGTGTGCAGTTAGGTTTTAAATTTTAGCTCTTTCTTCTTTCTTAATATATGCATTTATGGCTATGAACTTCCCTCTCAGGACAGCTTTTGCTTCATCCCATAGGTTTTGATATGTTGTGTTGTCATTTTCATTCTATTCAAAGTAGATACTGATTTCTTTTGAGATTTTCTCCTAACCCACTGTTTGTTTAAGAGTATGTTGTTTAGCTTCCATATCTTTGTGCCTAATCTGGTTCTCTGGTCCTTAGTGATTTCCAATTTCATTCCATTATGGTCAGAGAAATTACTTTGTATAATCTCAATCTTTCTGAATTCATTGAGAGTTGTTCTGTAGCCTAGCATGTGGTCTATCTTGGAGTACGATTCATGTGCACTTGAGAAGAATGTATATCCGTCTGTATTTGGGTACAGCGTTCTGTATATGTCTATTAGGTTCAGGTCCTCTAATGTATTATGCAGAGTCTTTATTTCTTTATTGATTCTCTGTTGAGATGTTCTGTCTAAAGGTTGTAATGGTGTATTAAAGTCCCCCACTATAATTGTAGAGGCATTTATTTTTCCACTTAATTTTTCCAGTCTTTGCCTCATGTATTTTGAGGCACCATTATTAGGTGCATAATTGTTTATAATTGTTCTCTCTTCTTGAAAGATTACCTCTTTTACTAATATATAGTGTCCATCTTTGTCTCTTATAATAGTTTTGCATTAAAGTCTATTTTGTCTGATATTAGGATAGCTACTACTACCCTTTTGGGTTATTGTTTGCTTGTAAAATTATTTTCCAGCCATTCACTTTCAGCCTCCTAGAATCCCTGGGTCTAAGGTGGGTTTCTTGTAGACAACATATAATGGGTCATATTTCCTTATCCATAATGCCAATCTATGTCTCTTATCTGGTGAGTTTAATCCATTAACACTCAGTGTTATTACCCTCAATGAATTTTTTACATCTGCCTTATTTCTTTGGGTTTATTTATGTCATATGTTGTTTTTATTTCCCTTTTTGTCTTTTCAGTTGTTCTTACACTCCCCTCCAATTCTCTCTTTCCCTTTTTTTCCTTTCAACCTGTAGAACTTTCTTTAGTATTTCTTGAAGTATTTAGTATTTCTTTTTTATTTGCATATTCTCTTAATTTCTGTTTATCTGTGAATATTTTGAGCTCTCCACCATTTTTGAATGCCAGCTTTTCTGGATAGAGAATTCATGGCTGGAAGTTTTTTCTTTTAGTATCTTGACTATGTCATACCACTGTCTTCTTGCCGCCATGGTTTCAGATGAGAAATTGACATTTTATCTTATTGTGCTTCCCTTTTATGTGATGGTTCTCTTTTCACTTGCAGCTTTGAGTATTTTCTCTTTGTCTTGAGCATTGGACATTTTGATAATTATATGTCTTGGAGTAGGCTTGTTGGGATTTATAATGTTTGGGGTGCACAGTGCTTCCTGGACATGTACATCCATCTCCTTCAGTAAGGTTGGGAAACTTTCAACCATTATATCCTTCAACACACCTTCTGTTCCCTTTCCCTTCTCTTCTCCTTCTGGGATGCCTATAATGTGTATGTTTGTGCATTTTGTGTTGTTGGATTAATCCCTATGTACCTGCTGGATTTTTAAAAACCTTTTTAACTATCTGTTCTACTATCTGTTTGATTTCAGATGTACTGTCTTACACATCACTAATTTTTTCTTCTGCCTGTTCAGTTTTGCTGTTATGTGAATCCAGCATCTTTCTGATTTCTTGTATTGTGCCATTCATCACCATCATATCTGTTATCTTTTTATGTATGTTTACAGTTTCTTCAGTATGTTCTCCCAGTGTCTTCTTAATATCCTTAATCTCTTCCTTCACTTCATTAAGTTGGTCCATGATATTTGTTTGGCCAGTTTTGATTATTTGTTTGATGTTCTATGTCTCTTCCTGGTTTTTAGTTTGTTTGTTGGACTGGTCCATATCTTCCTGTTTCTCAGTATGGTTTGCAATTTTTGGTTGCCCTCTGGTCATCATTTTATCTTGATGGATTAATTTTGTTGATTAGTTTCTCTCTCTGTTCTAGAGATTTATTTAGCTGGTGGTTCTGTGTGTGTGTAAAGTTTTCTCTTTGACACTTTATTCTTCTTGTTGTATTTCCTTGCTTTTTCTATGTTCCCTTGAAGGAAAAAGATTAGGGCCAGAGGAATCAAAAGAAGTAAGAAAGTAAAAAGGATAATAGTAATATTGATAAAAGATAGAAGAGGGACTCTATCAGACTTAGTAAAATGAGTATTTAACTCATATAGGCAGTGTAGAGTAATAGGGGGAAAAAAGTGGAGCACTTACAATGGAATGGAAAACCAAACTAAGAAAATATATAGAAAGATTTAAAAGGCCAGAATGATGAAAAGAGAGGGAAAGAGTAAAGAAAGGGTTGAAAGGAAAAAATTAATTTAAAAAAAGAAAGAAAAGAAATCAGAATAGAAAAGATGGAAATCGACACCCATGAAATTGAGAACTAATGAAAAAAGGTGGAATGTAAGAACCACAACAGAAAGCAGAAAGTGGAAAGATGAAGGAAGGAAAAGAGATAGCATTGGTAGACAAATTCTCTATACACAGAGAATGGAAAATCAAGGAAGAAGAAGCACAACAAAGAAGAAACAAGCTAGCAGCACCTAACTTATTAAAAAAGCGGGGTGGGAGGAAGGAGAAAAGAAAGGCAAGAAACAAACAAAGAAAATCCAAACACACACACAAGCATGCAAACAAAGCTAAGGAAAAACAGCGTTCCTTATTGGTCCCTTGTGGAGCCTCTCTGCCTGAATTAATCAATCAATTACCCTGCAGCCTTCTTTCTGCAGGTTTTGAGGCAGATTTTAGTGATTAAATTAAGTTAAAAAAATTTTTTTTAAGAAATAAGGGACCCAGTAGAAGTCCTCTTCTGAACCACCCCCTCCACTGAGGGGATCCTAAATAGGCTCGTGGAAACTTATCAAACACTTCCCACTGCCTGACCCCCCCAGGGGAGCTGAGACTCTGACACTCTGTGTAATTTTAAAATTGGCTGGCTCCATCCCCTCCTGAGCTAAGCCTCTGTGTCCCAGGGCTGTTAAGTAAATCAGGCTTCCTTAGTAGATTCTCCTCTCCCTGCAACCCGGCACCACTTCTAGTTGGCTGGTTTGCTCCCAAAAGGCTGCGAGGGGGTCCAGGCAGCCAAACTGACAGAAAAATCTCCTCTGGACCCTCCCACTTTTGGAGACTGCTCTTTCTCACTGGGTTGCTGGGAGGGTGGGGCTTAGCTGACTGCCTCCATGATTTCCAGCTGGGGAAAATGACTCATGATTTTATATTGAGCAGTCCACCCCACTGTCCAGCTCCCTCCAGATCGATGTCTCACTCTGCAGGCTCCCAGAACAGACAACTCAGGCAGGATCTTGTACCCAATCACCAATCCTCCTTGAGAGAAATGTTGAGTGCCTACCTATTCCGATGCCATCTTCCACCCTGCTTTTCCCTAGAATCTTCTTGGGACCTTTTGGAGACTCTCAGTATATTTGTATTTTCAATCAATTACCCTGCACGGTTCTCTCTGCAGGTTTTGAGGTGGATTTTAGCAAGTAAACTAAGTTAAACTTTTTTTAAGTAACCTTTTTTTTTTTTTTTTTTTTTTTTGAGAAAAAAGGGACCCAAAAGAAATTAGTAGAAAAATGTTTATGTTTTCCCTGTCCTACTGTATCAGCCAGATATTAGATATCCTATTGAATCACTACTCTTAATGGAACCAGGATTCAAACTAGAGACCTCATATGTTCTAGGCAGAAATTTCTCCACTGAGCTAACTTAATAATTGGGTTGGTTAGCTCTTCAGAAATCTATTTAGTCACTTTCCCCTGGGAAGATTTTACTCTCCTGTGGCAGCAGGTTTCAGCAGGCTGTATGAGCAGATCCCCCCTCCCCTCTCCAGTCAGGTTGAGTTCCCTTTTGAAATTCAAATGGGACCCTGATGACTAAGTTCACCTCACTGAAATGGTTTACAAGCCTATTCTAAACCACCCCCTCCACCCAGGAGACCCTAAATAGTATTGTGGAAACTTATTAAGCACTATTCACTGCCTGATTCCCTTAAGGGATTTGAAATTCTGATAGACCCCAGTGTGGAACCATTAAATTGGCTGAGTCCATCCTCTCTCAAGCCAAGCCTCTGTATCCCATATTGGTTAGGTAAATCAGGTTTCCTCAGCAGATTCTTCTCTCCCCTCAGCTTCGTGGCACTTTAAGTTGGCTGGTGTGCTCTCCAAAGCTCTAAGTGGGTCCAGACAACCAAACCCACAGAAAGGAAACCTCTCTTCACCCTTTGCCTGAACCCTCCCTTTCTTGGAGAAGGCTTCCTCTCACTGGATTGCCAGCAGGAATAGGTGCTCACCCTAGCCCTTTGCCTTGAGGGTGGGGCTTAGCCATGCACATCATGATTTCCAGCTCTGGAAAAACTCATGGTTTTATCTTGAGCAATCTATCTCCCTCTTCAGTTCCCTCCAGATCGATGTCCCAAAGGCTCTCACTCCGTGGGCACCCAGAACAGCTCACTTGGGCAGGATCCTGTCCCCAATCAGCTCTTTGGCAAGAGAAATGGTGAGTGCCCACTTAAACTGATGCCATCTTGCCTTCCTCCTCTATTACCTTCCTTTGAAAACTGAGGTTGATATATATATCTTCATTCACAAAAAAATTATTTAAAGGAAACATTCTCTTGAAAAACTGTATATCACATATGTTATTTAGTTTGGAAAACTCAATAAAATACTTTTCACTTTCATTTATGCACATATGTTCACCTACAAATTGCTATTTACATAAAACTTTTTCTTATAAAGCTGTAAATCATGTTTCTTAGTTTCAGAAATGTGTGAAATACATTTCACCCAATTGTATGACCTTATCTCCCCTTATAAAACAGTTTAAATATAATTTTTTCTTAGAAAGCTGTAAATCTCATATGTTACTTAGGTTTTTAAATGGAGTGCAACTCGTTTTTCACTCATTTCCATGCACTTATATTGATTTACAAAACCATGTTCAAAATTCTCAAACACTTCTGCTTATTGACATAAACAGTATGGCAGGGTATGGTGTTTCATGGTTCAGCTCCCTCACAGAACATTTTAACAAATAGAAAACACTTGCAAATCCATTGTCTGAAACTAAGGAAAATAGTGAAATGGTCATAGAAAGTAGGTGAGTGCTGAATCAAGAAAACACAACAATAAACCAGTATGAGAAGCTCATAGTACCCTTACTGTCACCTTTCCAACCTCTTTTCTAATGCTGTGTGGCACTGGATCATCTCTCATTTTGGATCCCTTTCCCTTTTCTGGAGGGAGCAGATTAACCTCTATTCATATACTGGGTTGCCTATATGTCAGTGCCTTTCTTAGGGTTGTTGTTTGAAGGACTGAACCAAAATATTTGACTCTGGCTTTGGCTCCCAGAAAATGCTCTGCATACAAAAGCAGCTTTTTCACAGCTAAAGCAGTATGAAAAACAAGTCAGTGGTATGTAACTAAGGGCTCCTAGCTTTAAGATATGCAATAAGCTATCCAGGATGTGGGGATAATTGGATAGTCTATTTCATATTGCAAATACTATGAAAGATGATATTTCCATTGGTTTGCTTGTTTTTGTTAGCTTCTGATACTCAAGAAAATATGTGCCTTATGCATAGTTGAATACCAAATTAAGAACACTCTGCTCAGCTATTTAGCAGAAGAATTAAAACAGGAAAATTTCAAAATGTGTATATGCAACAAAGAATCACAAAACAAAGAAACAGGAAATGAAGATTTATCTGAAGGAACAAGATAAAATTTCAGAAAGCAAAAACAAAGAAGAAAATATTTTGTTTATACCATAGAAAGACTTTTTAAAAATCATCTTTAATATGCACAAGGAAATAAAGGAAAGTAGAGAAAATACTAGAGAATGATGGTGAAACAATGAATGAAAATGAGAGATTCTCAATAAAGAGAATTTTTTTAAAAAGAAGCAAACATAAATATGGTAGTTAATGTTTTCCAGAACAGATTAAAACAGAAGAATGAATCCATGAACTCAAAGAAAAGACAATTGGAATGATTTAAGTTGAGGAAAGGAAAGAAACCAGAATGAAATTATGTTTATAGAGCACAAGAGATTTGTGGGACACCATCATACATACCAATATTTGCATAATGGAAGTAAGATGGAGAAGATGAAGAAAAAAGGGGAAAAATGAATATTGAAACTAATTATGAGAAATAACTTCCCAAATTTGATTAAAGAAATTAATATACCCATTCACTATCTCAATGAACCCCAAACACAATAAACTTGATAAAACCACACAGAGAAAAATTATAATCTAACTGTTGAGTCTGTACAAGATTAAGCTCTGATCTCTTTTTGGTATACATGGAGGCAAGACAGTTTAATAAAATATCCAAAAATCTGAAATAGATTAATTACAAGCTGAAAATTTTGTATCCTTTTAGAATGTATTTCAAAAATGATGGTGAGAGTAGGACATTTCCAGGCAAACAAAAAGTGAGAGTTCATCACCACAAGACCTACATTATATGCAATGGTAAAGACAATTTCTGGACTGAAATTTAAAAACATGACCTTGGATCAAAGCAACATAAAAAAATAAAGATAACTCTTGGTATTGAATGGTTATATTATTTTGCTAAAATCTTCTGAGAACAATATATCAGAAATGGGTTGGCTTTTATATGAAAATTTATTAGATTAAAAACTTAGTTTTAAGGCTGTGAAAATGCCCAAAAGAAAGTATCATCAGAAATGCTGTCTCACTGAACCTTGACTGCAGGCAATCCTGAACTACTTCCACATGGCATAGTACATTGAGCCATCTACTACTTTTCTGAGTCTCATTAATTCAGCTTCTAACTGCTCCATCTGTGACTTTCTCTCTAAGTGCCTGAGTTCCATCTCTGAGACTTTCTCTATCTGTGTCTCTGTTTCAGTCTCTCTTTATGAAAGACTCTAGCAAGATGACCAAGAACCACCCTGGGTCTTGGCTACCTGAACTAATCCTATCAAAGTCCCCCAACTGAATCCAATCCAATCAAAGGGCCATGCAAACACAGGAATGGACTAGTTTCATTAATATGATCTTTTTTGTGTGATCCACAAAGATCTTCAAATGATCACAATGGCGTATCACAGTCTGCACATGTTATTGATCTTGTTCTGCATTCTGGTTGGATTGGCCCATTGTAAATAAGATCTCTTCATGATATTACTTCAGTTAAAGTTTGGCTCATCAAAATCAGGTTGAACTTTAAGTAAGATTTATGGAGTATTTTAATTCAGAGTGAAAGTCAGATGGAAAGTAATAAACACCATAGGGTGAATCAAGAAGCTGGTAGTCAACAGAGCACAGAAGATAAAGGAGAAGGCATCAATGTGTATATTAACATATGCTGAAAATGACAAAGAACCTCAAAGTTTGTTAATAAGATTGGAGATACTGGCCAGGGAGGGAGCAACTTTCTATGCTCAGAAACCATGAGAAAATAAAATCTTGTTGTTAAGCTAACTCATTGTATGGTATTTGTTTTATGCACTATAAAGGAAAACAGGACCCATATGGTAACTACAAATGCAAATATAATTATTTAATTCCACTGTTTGGATATAATTCTACTTTTTACAACTGACAGGTTTTAAAACAAAAGTACAGAAAAAATAATGATAAATCTATGGTTTTGTATATATATAATTAATATAATTTTTAACAAGTAAAACAAAAATATTTGTGGGTGGAAGGGTATAACAATGGTGTTTGTGTATGTTACTGAAGTTAAATTGATATCTCACCAAATATAATGGTTATAGATTCAGGAAGTTAAATTTAATCTCCATGGTAAAACAAAATAAAACAAAACAAAATGAAACAAAACAGGACCAAAATATATGCTTTTTTAAAGAGAATCACATTAAATTCAAAGAAAGAAGTAGGTTAAAAGTGAAAGGATGAAAAAAGTTAATGAAAATTTTAATCAAAAGAGAGCTGGGTTAAGTCTAGCAATATCAGATAAAATATACTTTAACTCAAATACCTGTTACAAAGAACAAAGGAGGAAGGACATATTGACATAATAGAGAACTGAATGACAGCAAAACAACAAAATAATTCTGAACATTATGCACCCAAGAGCAGAGTCTAAAGAATATATGAAGAAAATATTTACAGATTTGAAAGGAGAGATATATATAGCCCTATATTAATAGCAGGACACTTCAATAACCATTTCCAATAATGAAAAGAACATCTAGACCGAAACTAATGAAGGAATAGTGGACTTGAATGAAATAACAAACCAAATATCCCTAACATAAACATACAGAAAATTTCATACAGCAGCAAAATACACATTTCTCTTGTGTACATTCACCAGTCCTCCAGGTATACTGTAAATTAGGTCACAAAACAAGTCTCAATAAATTTAAAGATATTGAAATCTTTTAATTAATCTTATCTGACTACACAATGAAATGAAGCTAGGAATCAAAAACAGAGGGAGAACTGGAAAAGTTAGAAATATATGGCTATTCAACAACACACTCTTAAAGAACCAATGGGACAAACAAG
Source organism: Tolypeutes matacus (assembly GCA_026826555.1). Lineage (NCBI taxonomy): Eukaryota > Metazoa > Chordata > Mammalia > Cingulata > Chlamyphoridae > Tolypeutes > Tolypeutes matacus. The sequence continues at coordinate 1,318,917 of JAKSZT010037046.1, forward strand.
AGAAATTAGAAAATATACCCAGGTGAATGAAAATAAAAACATGACATGCCAAAATGTATGGATTGCAGAAAAGGCAAGCCAAGAGGGAAATTTATAACTATAAATGTTTCAGTAAAAAAAGAAAAAAGATCTCAAATCAGAGACCTAAGCTTATTCTGGGAAGAACTATAAAAGTATAAAATAAAGGGCAAACTAAATACAAAGGGAGCAGAAGAAGGCAATAATACAGGTCATATACGTGATAAATGAAAAGAGAATGGAATAAAAATATTGAATCAACAAAACCAATGGTTGGTTACTTGAAATGATCTATAAAATTAACAAATCTTTAGGTAGGCCAACAAAGAAAAACAGAGGACACAAAGAACTAAAATCAGAAATAATATTACTACTAATCCCACGTAAACAAACAGATTTGTGATGGGATGCTAAGAACAATTTTATGGCAACAAACTAGATAATCTAGATGAAATGGATAAATTCCTACAAACACAGAAGCTGCAGACACTGACTTAATAAGATATAGAATATCTCAAAATACCAAGAGCAATTAAAGAGATTGAATCACTGAAAAATCCACTCATATGATTCCTGGGGATGAGCCTCCCTGGCACCAAGGGATTATTACCAAGCACCAACTAACCATGCATTTGAAAAAGACCTTGAACAAAAGGAGGAAATATTAAATAAAAATGAATTTTTATGGCTAAGAGCTTTCAAAATTAGTCAGGAGGTCTTTACAGAGGTTACAATTATGCACATCTCAGCAAGATCTCATTGAGTGACACAGTAAACAGTGACTCAAGCAGGGGAGCTCCTGGGGACTCTGGAGACATCTAGACACTATAGGCAGTGCAATCTCAGGAATTTGGCACCCTATCAGTGGGCCTTACCTTGCACCATGTGTCCCCCAAAGCAACATACTTAGACTAAATTTATAATCTCCTTACACATGGCTCTTCTGCCCCTTTTATTTGAACCTCTACTTAGCACTATATTCATTAAATATATGTACCACAGACTTAAAACTTCAGTCTTTTCATATGCTGATTGAGCTCTGAATCTCAGCAGTGTTGCAACTCCTGCTCTCTAGTTCATCAGACTCACCCAGTACAATTAACAAAATTATGATCATGGACAATGCCCACCCCCCAAAACAGAATGTCCCTACAAGTGAAAGCAAGACAGTTCCATCCATCTACCCCATGGAATCTAAGTGACCTCTCAATCTGAAACACAGTGGGCATCATCATCCTAAAATTCTTAAGGTTGAGATGAATAAACATAAGGGTGGAATGCAAATACGAACTACAGTAGACATTACATTAATATTGATTTCCCATGGAAAAAGTAATTCCTCTTTCCAAGGTTATGTAGTATATACAGAATAATTTAAAGGAAGTCATATTTCCTAGATATGGTGTATTCCCTTTTAATTTTTCTCACTTAATATCTTTGGACACCCCAGTTATGTACCTATTCCTGGAGGGATGACTACACCTCATTTCTATGTGGGAGTAATGTGATATTCCAAAAAATGTGATATCAAACTATCCAAGAATCTCAATGTGTTCCTCTGTCTTATAATTTTATTATATTCTGGCATGTGATTTCATATTAGAAAAAATAAAGAATGTAACATCCTTTTAGTATGTACTGATGCAGTAGATGCCTGATTTGTTATATACCTGCAAGATTGAGATTTCCATTGCAACCTTCTGCAAACATGCAGGAATACCCCAATTTACTTACCAAGAAACTGAAGACTAGAATTCCTTAGTCACTGAAAATTAACATTCTATGGCTCTAATTAATCTTTCACTATTGCCTAACAGTCAAAAAAAAAAGTTAATACTGAAGAAATTGTGATAGCCATCAAGTGACTCTAGAAGCAACCTACAAATAATAATGCCTTAAAGCCAATTATTATTTTCAGTTATTGTTTAAAATTGAGATATTCACAAAAATGATCTTAAAATAACATCAGATAAACTTACTTATGAACCAGTATCTATAATTAAATGTAAATTAATAGTAACCCTGAATAAAATTAATTTTTGAGAAGATTTCAAGGCCTTCACCCTTCTCCACTATCATCCTATGTTCAATGTTTAATTACATCTAAATGAAAACTCCCCTGGAGCACAAACTTTATTTTCTAGTAATCTTCATTTGTGCTATATTTTCAGTCTCAGAGGTAAGTCAAAATGTATTTCATTCAGTTTATTATATTATTTGTTAAAAACCTTTGGGAAACATACATGACTTTGATTAAAGCTTCTAACTCAATTAATTAAACCTCACTTCTAGTTAAACAATTTTTTGTTCCATACTAAAAGTAACTCGATTGGTTGTTGACAATATATGGATATAGATTATTTAAATAGTGTTGCAATCAAGTCTACTACTGGAAACCATAAGAAAAAAATACAAATTGCCATGGAAATGCAACTAAGAGACAACATATAGAGGAGTCAATTTCCCTAAGGATTAATTATGGGAAAGTTTTTGCTCACATAAGGACAGCATAGTCCTCTCAATAGTTTAATGTGATCATAGTAGCAAAGAAGTTTCTGCATTTTGGCTCTACACATTCTTAGATGTAAAAATGAAGACAACATTTTTAGATATTTAAACTTGAATCCAGGGCTTACACATAGTTTGACTCCTCAGATGAGTTAACTGGTTAAATAAGTTAAATGATTAAAGGTTCAGTAAGTTGTTCCCCTCTAACATGGAAAAAGGGTAGGCTTGTGTGCACATGTGTGTGTCTACTTGTGTGTGTTTATGTATCTATTTTGTGTGAGCATGAATGTGTGTGAACACATATGTATATGAGAGAGATCAACTTAATTATTAACTCTTTTTTGTAGACTATAATCAAGTACATATTTAATTCATTACCAAATAATTAGAAGCAACATGAATTTTGATGTCTTTCAAATTTGTGGTCCAAATTAGAAGTAATTATACAGTTTCAGAAAGCAACAATTATTCACTATAACGTGGATTTTATTTCTACCTTCTTTCAGTACCCACTCTGACTTTGTATCCTTTTCATTTGGAAGTATCATTGCTAGCATTATTTCTCTCTACTGGTATATATTTTCTCTGTACTATTATTCTCTCATTGAATTTGTTTCTGTTATTAAATTTTACAAAATGTAAATAAAGTCTGATCTAGAAGCATTGTCATGCTCTTGACTGGGGCAGTGTACAAAAGGCATATGTAAGGGCTTCTGGATGTACAAGATGGTGGTGTAAGATGTTCCAAGGTGCTGAAAAAACAGTGAAATCTGATATAACCATCTTCCTCAGAATTCCAAAAGAAATAGTTAAAGTGTAGCAATAGCTAGATGAGTGCATAATCAGGAAAATGCAGCTTTAAAAATGCTAGAACTAAACAATTGGTAAAAAGATTGTTGGAAATCTTTGTAAATGAATAGAAATGGTGAAAGTACATCATGGTGTTGGTAACTAGGAGAGCGATTATATGGGTATGACAGTGGTTGCAAGGAAAAGTCTAAGGTCATGTATATTAGTAGAAGGAAGGCTAAAAACTGTAACATGGGACATATAAGATAATAAAACCTCATGAAAAACATGAATATGGTGATATTGCATATGTAAGAACACTATTCTTACAAAATATAAGTACAAATATACTAGATAGAAGGAAAAAGAATAGCAGCTATGGCAGGAAAGCTGTTGTACTATTAAAAAATTATTAAGAATTGTGACTTCATAAGCTTTCTAATCAATAGTCACTGCAGTTTTAGCCTAGAATTGTGAATGATTAACTTGTCCTTTGTCCTTTGGAATACTATAATGCTACTATGCAGACAACCCCACATTCCATTACCCAAGTTTAGAAGGAGCAAGTCAACAAACATGATGTTTACACATCCTATTTGTATCCCCTATAAAAGTAAAAGCTGAATACCTTTATCTTCCTTTTCAGTGTACCATAAATAGGATAAAACAAAGACTTCTTGAGACACCACATCTCTCCTGCGGAGGCTGGCCATCCCCCACTGGATGGATTCGGTTATTTTTGATGAGGTCATTCCTCACAAGTTGCAAGACTTATTGGAGTTCTGAGGTTCAGAACCCTTTAAAAGAGATGGTCCCCAAGGTGCCAGTTGAACCCTCACCCAGGAGGGGATGCCTTGCTTGGGGCCATTTTTCCAATCAGGACTCTGATCAACCGCAAAGGAGCTCCCAGCCATGTGAGAGTTCAGATGTTGAATTTTCCCCCCATTTGGTGACTGGTTGTATATACTTTCATTCTTTCCTATGTCTTTAATTAATTATCTTCTTTTTTGTGATTGCTTAATTGTTATAATCCTTTAATATAACCTGAAACTCATTTGATTGAATTAATCTGCCTTTGCATAGCATTTAGAGTTCGTGCCTCTTCCTTAGCAAAATATTTAATAAAACTGCCTCTGCATAGAATTTCTACTTTCTGCCTCTTCCTTAGCAGAACTCTACCATACCAAGGAACTGTGAAAGTCCATACATTTACTTTTAGTAGTTTAATGGTCCTGACTTTTATATTTAGATCTTTGATCCCTTTAGAGTTGATTCTTGTATAAGGAGTGAGATAGGGGTCCTCTCAATCTTTTGGTTATGGTTATCCAGTTCTCCCAGAACCATTTGTTGAAGAGAAAGTTTTGTCTCATTAACAAGGACTTGGTAGATTTGTGAAAAATCAATTGGCCTTAGAGGTTAGGATTTATTTCTGGGCTCTCAATTCTATTCCACTGATCAATGTGCCTATCTTGATGTCAGTACAATGCTGTTGTGAACACTATAGTTTTTTAGTATGCTCCAAGGTCAGGCAGTTAAAGTTCTCCCACATTTCTCTTTTTTTTTTTTTTCCAGAATGCTTTTGGGTATTTGGGTGTAATTTCCATTTAATATAAATTTTATAATGGAATTTTCTATTTCTGTAAATTAGGGTGTTGGAATTTTGACTGGTATTGCATTGAATCTATAAATCCATTTGGGTAGGAATGGCATCTTCATTATATTTAGTCTTCCAATCAATGAACATGGAATATCTTGCCATTTGTTTAGGTCCTTGTTGATTTTTTTTTTTTTTTTTTTTTTTTTTTAACAATTACTTTTTAATTTTCTGATTATTGGTCCTGTACTTCTTTGGTTAAATTGATTCCAATGTACTTGAGTTTTCTTGTTGCTACTATAAATGAAAAATTTCCCCCTTATTTCCTCCTTTGTTCAATTCTATTGAATGTAAACATTACTGATTTTTGTATGTTGATCTTATATCCTGCCACATTGCTTAAGTTATTAGCTAAAGTAGCTTTCTCATAGGCATTTTAGAATTTTTAAAATATAGGTTCATGTCATCCATGAATAATGAGAGTTTTATTTCCTCTTTTCCTATTTGGATGCCTTTTATTTTTTTATTGTATAATTACTCTAACTAGAACTTCTAACATAATATTGAATGACAATAGACCCAATGGGCATCCTTATCTTATTCCCAATCTTAATGAGAAAGCTTTTAACCTTTTTTTATTGTGTATTATACTGGCTGTGAATTTTTGATAAACACATGTTATTATATTGAAGATCTTTTCCTTCTATTCCTAAATTTGGAAGTGCTTTTATGAAGAAAGGATGCTGTTTATTTATTGTTTATTTGCATCTTCACTCTATTTTATCAGTCTAGCTAAGGGTTTCTCAATTTTGTTGATCTTCTCAAAGAGCCAAGTTTTGGTTTGTTGATTCTCTCTATTGTTTTAATTCAAAATTTTATTTATTTCTGATCTGATCTGTTTTTTTCTTCCTTCCTTCCTTCCTTCCTTCCTTCCTTCCTTCCTTCCTTCCTTCCTTCCTTCCTTCCTTCCTTCCTTCCTTCCTTCCTTCCTTCCTTCCTTCCTTCCTTCCTTCCTTCCTTTCTTTCTTTCTTTCTTTCTTTCTTTCTTTCTTTCTTTCTTTCTTTCTTTCTTCTTTCTTCTTTTTTTCAGCTTGGTTTAGGATTAAGTTTTCTTTCTTTTTTCTAGTCCCTCCAAGTGTGCAGTTATGTCTTTGATACAAACTCTGTTTTCTTTTTAAACATATGCATTGAGCACTACAAATTTCCCTCCTGGCACTGCCTTTGTGGTGTCCCATAGGTGTTGATATGTTGTGTACTCATTTTCATTTGTCTCAAGATATTTACCAAATTGTCTTGTAATTTTTTCTTTGACCCACTGATTATTGAAGAGTATGTTGTTTAGTCTCCATATATATATGAATTTTCCCTTTTTCCATCCATTATTGCTGTTTCTTGGGACAGGAGTTGTCTATCATCATTTCATCAGCTGTGCCATGTGAGTCCAATTTTTGGAGATTAGGTACTGCAACACCTTTGAAATTCAAGGCTCAACTGGCACACAGAAATACCAAAGATCTAAGTCTCTGGGACACACACCCATCAAGTATGATGCCAATTATAACCTCAAGCAAAAAGAGTGGAATAGCCATGTGCAGAGTACCTACAAATGAGTCCAACTCTAACACATTGGGAACATAAACTCCAAAGTAAGGCACAGTGGCAGGGTGCTGAATTCCTGAGCTTATCTGTACTGCTTATAGTTTCTGGAAGACTCTAGAGCCCTCAGAAGCCTTCCTATTTGAGGCACTGTTTACAGTGGTGGTCAATGAGTTACTGCCGAGACTTTCATAAGTATAACCTCTGGAATGACCTCTGGACCCACTTTGAAATCTCTTAGCCATGGAAACTCATTTGTATTTACCATTTCTTCCTTTTTGTCAAGATCTTTTTCCAGATGCATTGCTAGTTTGGGCTTGGCAAAAATTCCTCGATGCCAGAGAGGCTCATCTCTGAGAGTCATGTCCCACAACAAGGGGAAGGTAGTACATTTATATTCTGAGTTTGGCTTAGAGAAAGGCCACATTTGAGCAATAAGGAGGCTTTCAGGAGGTAACTCTCAGGCAGTATATAATGCTAAGCTAAGTTTCAATTTCACAAGAAAAGGTTCATTAGTACAATCATTAATATCAAGGGCCTGGCATAATTGTCTGTCTTCCTTCACTAGGTATGGACTTGCACTCAGGGGATTCTTGTTGTCCTATTAAAGATTGTAGCAGAATGGGATGAATTCCAGCATAAGAATGTAATATCCTTTCAGATATTGTGTAGCTGTCCACCCACCAAGACAATGCCCATGAACACTTAAACATATTCATTTGCCTTAGAGGCATACCACAGGTAAACTACCTCCCATGCACCCCACAGCACTGACACCCTATACCAATTATCCTCCTCTACCACTGTTGTGATCCTTCTGTGATTCAAAACCTCTCCAAAAATGAAGCCAACAAAATAACCGAATAAAATTAATAAGAAACTGAAAAAATAATTTTAAGAATAAGTGATAAAATACAAAAAATTTAAAAAAATGAAATAAAAAAGTTTTCAGCATTGTAGTCTTTCAACTCTGTAAGGTCTGTTGTCTTGTATGTACAGTGACATTTTCCCCCCATATAGTTCCCCAATGTTTTACATTTTCCATTTTATCTTCAAAGTTTTAGGATACAGAAAAGTGACATAAAGAATATAGGGGATTCACATATACCCAATGTCCTCATTCTTTGACCCTCTTCCCCATTAATAACATTTTACATGTGGATGGTACATTTGTTAAAATTGATGTACAAATATTGAAGCAATGTTATTAAGCATCCTAAATGGATTACATTATGGTTTACATTTTGGATCGTACACTTTCATAGGTTTTGATGAAATTTGAAGTGGACTGTATCCATTTTGCTAGGTCATGCTGAACAAATCTAATGACCTCAAAATGCCCTATATTCCATCTATTCTATTCTTCACTTCCCTTCCCCTCAGAATGTATGGTAAGCAATATTTGAAGAATACAATTCATAGTTACTTGCAATAATATTGAGGGCATGACTTATTGGTCTGTTTTCTTATATTAGGCACTGCCTATGGTCTTGAGGGATTCTTGTTTCTCTATTTGAGAACATAGCAGGATGCCCTAGGATGGGAGTTTGGTATTTTCTTGTTTATTGTGTGGGACTCCACCTGCTGATATAACACACTATTACAGGATGAACACTTACATATTCTATAGAGGTCTGCCCCAGGTATGCCATGTCACATATACCACACACACACATCCAACACCCTACATGAGTAACTCTTCCTTGCCATATTTGCCAAAAGAAAATTCCCAACATTGCAGTTTTAACCACAGGCCTTCAAATCCCCAGAGTTCACATGCTCCTTTTATTGACCCTCCTCAAGTTCCATGGATAGGCCAGCCCAACCTCCTCCCTAAACCCCTTCACAGACCAGCACCACTGAACCCAATCACATCACTGCACCATGTCATGTTAATTCACTGCACAACTACAACCTTCCACCTTATCCTAGAATTTCCCCATTATGGGCATCTGCTCACCACCCTCTTCTCCCTTTCTGTGTCCAGTAAACCTGCATCCAGGCTATAGAACAGTGAGTCTGCTCAATTTCCTTAATTCATATCAGTAAGGTCATGTAATATTTGACCTTCAGTTCCTGACTAACTTCATTCAACATAAGGTCCTAAGGATTCATCCATGGCATCCTGTGTGTTAATACTGCATTCCTTCTTATGGCTGAGTAATATTCAATTGTATATATATACCACAGTTTGCTTATCCATTATCCATGGACATTTGGGTTGCTTCCAACTTTTGGCAATAGTGAATAATGCCACTAAGAACATTGGTGTGCATATTTCTGTTCATGTCCCTGCTTTCAATTTTTCTGAGTATATATCCTACAGTGGGATTGCTGGATCATATGACAGTTCTATAGTTAGTTTCCTGAGTAAGTGAAAAACTCTCCTCCACAATTGTTGCATCATTCTACATTTCCACCAGCAGTGGATAAGTGTTCGCCTTCCTCCACAACCTCTCCAACACTTGGTGTTCTCTTTCTTAATAGCTTTCAGTCTAATGGCTGTAAGATGGTAACTCATTGAAGTTTTGATTTGCATTTGCCTACTAGCTAGTAATGTTGAGCATTTTTTCATGTGTTTTTTAGCCATTTGTATTTCTTCCTTGGAGAAGTGTCTTTTCGGGTGCTTGCACATTTTTTAAATGGGCTGTTTGTCTTTTTATTTTCAAGAAGTAGAATTTCTTTAAATATGATGGATATTAATTCCCTAATGGATAGATGTTTCACAAACATTTTCTCCCATTGAGTAGGATGCCTTTTCACTTTCTTGACAAACACCTTGAAGCACAAAAGTTTTAATTTTGAGGAGGTCCCATTTATCTATTTCTTCTTTCATTGCTTATGCTTTGGGTGTAAAGTTTTTGAAGCCATTTCCTACTAGAAGATCTTGTAGATGCTTCCCTACATTCTTCCAAGAGCTTTATGGTTTTGGCTTTTATATTTAAATCTTTGATCCATCTTGAGTTAATTTTTACATAGGGAATGCGATGGTGATCCTCTGTCATTCTTTTGGATATGGATATCCTGTTCTCCAAGCAACATTTGTTGAAGAGGCCTTTCTGTCCCAGTTGAGTGTGCTTATTGGCCTTGTCGATTATCAGTTGACCATATATGCAAGGATCTATATCAGAACTATCTGTTCTGTTCCATTGGCCAGAGAGTCTATCATTGTGCCAAACCATGCAGTTTTGTCCATGGTAGCATTGTACTATATTTTAAATTCAGGTAGTATGATTCCTCAAATTTCAGTATATATTTGGCTATTCAGAGCCTCTTGCACTTCCAAATAAATTTCATAGTTAGCTTTTCCAATTCAGTAAAAAAGGCTGCTTTAATTTTGAGTGGGATTTTGTTAAATCTGTAGACCAGTTTGGGTAGAATGGACATCTTAATGATTAGTCTTCCTATCCATGAACTGGAATTATTCTTTCATTTATTTAGGTCTTCTTTCATTTTCTTCAGCAATGTTGTGTAGTTTTCTGCATACACGTCCTTTACATCTTTAGTTAAGTTTATTCCTAGGTATTTGAGTCTTTTAGTTGCTATTGTAAATGGAATTTTACCTTTGATTTCCTCTTCAGATTGCTCATTATTGGTGTACAAAAAATGCTACCAAGTTTTGCATGTTGATCTTATGTCCTGCCACTTTACTAATCTCATTTATCAACTTTAGAAATTTTATTATAGATTTCTCAGGGCCTTCTATGTATAGTATCATGTCATCTGCAAATAGTGAAATTTTTACTCCCTCCTTTAAAATTTGGTTAACTTTTAGATTTTTTCTTGTCTAAGTGATTGAGCAAGTACTTCTAACACTATGTTAAATAACAGCAGTGAGTGAGCATCCATGTTGTTGCAGTTGGGCAGTTTGATGTAATTATGAATTCCAAAAATATAATTGGATCATGCTTGTAAACTGATCTGTTAATCTGGGCATGATTAAATTATGATTACGGCGTTGAATGGGCCACATCAGTAGGGCATTGAGCCCCACCTCTTTGGTATGTGGGGAATTGAATATAAAAGACAAGGCAAGAACAGAGTTGAAGCAGTTTTTGAGAAGCAGTTTTGATGTTGGAGAAAAGGCCCCAGAAGAAGAGAAGTGAGCCATTCACCTGATAGTCTACAGCTGACCTTGTGGAGGAACCAGAAGAGCTAAGCCTGGAGAGAAATGCAGCCCTGGAAGAAGGAACACAAGAAGCCTGAATCCTGGCAAAAGTCAGCAGCTGTCTTGCTCCAACACGTGGCAATGAACTTTGGTGAGAGAAAAAACTTAACGCTTTTTGGCCTGGTGTCTGTGGACTTCTACCCCAAATAAATACCCTTTATAAAGACCAACCCGTTTTTGGTATTTCACATCAGCACCCCTTTGACTGACTAATACACATGTCTTGTTCCACATCTTAGAGGAAAGCCTTTAACATTTCACAATAGAATATGATGTTAGCTGTGGATTTTTCATATATACCCTCTATCTTGTTGAGGAAGTTTCTTTCTAATCCCAACCTTTGAAATGTTTTTATCAGGAAAGAGTGCTGTACTTTGACAACTGCTTTTTCTGCATCAATAGAGATGATCATGTGATTTTTTTTTTTTTAGATCTGTTAATGAAATGTATTACATTGATTGAATATCTTATGTTGAAATATCCTCTCACACCAGAGATGAAACACACTTGGTCAAGATGTGCAATTCATGTTATGTGTTGTTGAATATGATTAGAAAGTATTTTGTTGTGGATTTTAGCATCTAAATTCATTAGCAATATTGGTCTGTAGCTTTCTTTTCTTGTGACATCTTTGTGCGGCTTTTGTATTAGGGCAATGTTGGCATCACAGAAAACAAGTTAGGAAATGTTCTCTCCACTTCTATTTTTTGGAAGAGTTTAGACAGGATTGGTGTTAGTTCTTTTCAGAAAGATTGCTAGAATTCACTTGTGAAACTGTCTGGTCTTCGACTCTTCTTAGTTGGGAGGTTTTTGATGACTGATTCAATTTTTTTTTTATTATTATTATTTTAATAAAAGACTTTCTTCTTTTTTTTCTTTTTTTTTTCTTTTTTATTATGGGTAAAAATCAAAATTCTCACAATACATACAAACATTTGCAAAATGATATATAAATATATATGCATATATGTGTATTTGCTTACAAAAATGTTATTTATATATATATACA
>JAKSZT010037046.1:1330698-1376392 GCA_026826555.1 Tolypeutes matacus
GAAGATTGCTTGGCATGACTCCAAGGATAAAAGTTCAAGGACTAATGAATCCCTTATAGGTTTATGACAGTATCACTTTCCACCTGGAAGCTTCATGATACTGTGGATCATGTTTTGCATTTTTGTAATCTTTTATAGATCTCTATTTTATGACTGGTTGAAAGAGAAGGTATTTCTGAAGAAATACTCAATCTATGGCTGAAATGCCAGAATGTTAACCACTGGGGATGGAATAGCACATTTATCACAATCAAATTTCTTATAATTAAAAGTACAGCACTAGGCAAGTGAGGATAGTTCAATGATTTGAGCTCCTGCTTCACATGTACAAGGTTCAGTTTCAATCCTTGGTACCACCTGAAAAAAACACTATGGTACTATCATAGCAGTAACATTGCTCATTACACAAAAATTATAGTACAACAAAATTCAAAAAAGAAAATGATAATAGTACATAAATGTTAACCTTTAGATACACTTTCTTCCAATCATTTCCCTTTTCGCATATATGCTTCTTTATATTAATGTGTTCAATAATCTTTAACACAACATATTTTCAGTTACAACTTGATTTTATTATTAAATATTTATAAGACACCTTTACCTATGTTAAGTACAATTTCATGAATTTTACATTGGCTGCTTCTCCATAACTAACTTTTTTCTAGGAGTGTGCAACAGGCAATGAATGGGTATATTTGAGGCTTCAACAAATTAACCTGGGCAGTTTCTTCAGTCCAGTTTGGCCATGTCACCTAATTTATCTACCCATAAGGCATTTTATTTTATTGAGCCACACAACAATATTTCATGCACACTTTTTAATTATTATTTTATTGTTTTTTTACTATGATAAAGAGCCATAAAAGTAGAAAGTAAAACTCAGTGCTGAGATGAGTAAAGATTTTGTCATTAATTGAAAGGAATTTCACATAGATGTATAAACAACTTGTACAAAAAACTGTTTACACTCCAGATATTCAGGAGAGAATTTAATGGTATGATCATGGAATTACAAAATAATATGTTACATATTTGATGAACTTTTGAAAGTACAATTATTTTCTTTATCAAAAAAAAAATAGTAATACTGAGGAAAGTTTATTTGGAGATTAAAAAGACAACATCAATTTATTTCACAATACATGATTTTGGGGATTAAGCAAAATGAGAGGCTAATGGAGACTTTCTAAGTTAATTCTACCTCAATATATTCTCCTTACTACTTGCAAAATCCCCATGAGCGATTTTTATTTCCCAGCATTGAAATAAATCAGTTTTTACAGAGATTATGTGTACTTTCAAGAATATAAGTTGAAGAAAGAATAATTTTCAAGTGTTTTTGATGAATTATATTTGCTGAATATTTATTTGTGCTATTTCAATATATTAACTATATCAGTAAGTCATTTTGACAGAAGATTGGAATTAAGAAACACCAAGGAAAGACAACTTCTTGTCCTACATTTCAACAAAATAAGAGCTTTAATCCTTTTCATTATTCATTGTCATTATATTTTGAAATTATATTCCATTGTTTAATTCTGTCAAATTTTATTTTTGGGTCACTCTGTTAATAATTTTATGATCTTTCTGAAAAACTGTCTCTGTGGTTATTTTTTACTATCCTTCATATCTCTATAATACAGATGTATATTTTTATAGTACTACACTGCACAATAGTATTTATATGCTTATGTTTAAAGGTTTCTAATTTTACCTCCTATTACTATTTTCTTATTTCATATAGACATCACCTAGTTAGATCATACTTTTTAATAGAATCAATTATCATGCTTTTAATTGGAATTTTAATCCACATATATTTAAAATAATTATTTATGTGCAATTTTCAATTTATGTAGTATAATTTTGAAGTTCTGATTCTCCCCTGGCTTCTTATTGGTTATTAAAATATTTAAAATTAAAATTTATTCTCTTTTTTGGAGTTTTTTTTAACATCCCTCTTTCAATTTTACTGGAAGTGATCTCTGTAGGGTTGAAAATTTGCACCTTTACATTATTTTAGAGCACTTAAAATTATTATAACTACTTCTAGGCAAACAAGATGGCAGCATAGCATAAGACACCCCTGGGTTGTGTACACCCACAGAATCATTGAAAAACTTGTAAAAACTGGCCAACTATCTTCCTCAAAACTAAACAAACAAACAAACAAACAATAATTAAAGGATTGCAGTAAATTGCTGAGTGCTGAATCAAGAAAATTGAAATTAAAACTGGTAGCACATATTGTTGTCTCCCCCAACCCTTTTCCTTCTGGACATAGTGAGTAGCCAACCCGTACTCTCATTGTGAGTCCTTGGCTGTGTTTTGTAGGAAGCAGACTCAGCCTCATGTGCATAGTGGTATGGATGTATATTTGTTCCAGTCTATCTTGTGGTAGACTGAAAACCTGACCCAGAAAATCATTTTTGTCTTACTCTGCCATAACCTCCCTTACAGGCAGAAATAAATTGCAGTCTGTTAAAGCAGTGTAAGAAACTTTCCATTCAAAGGATGCTGAGGCAGAGGATTCCTGGCTTTAAAACTTATAATAAACAACCTTGATGGAGGGCAAGTGTATTTCATAGGAATACAGGTGACATTCCAATTACCAAAAAACAAGGAATTTTCTAAGGCCAGTATACAAGCCCAGAACAAGCCCAGAACAACTCAGAAAAGTAGGGGATTAAATGTAGGTCAAGGATTAAATTGATTTAAATTTGAATTAATGGATAAATTTTGATAACTTTTTATAAATTACTCACAGATGCTGGGAAAGAAAGTTTCAAATATTGTTATATAAATTTGACATAGTGACATATATCATTCAGAGTTTATAAATTTGTGAGAGGTGTTTTATGGCAGGATTAATTAGACACTAGATGTATTTTGTTCATTATGTCCCTTTATTTTATTCATTCATTCAGTAAATATTTTATTGAGGATCTACAATGTGCCAGAAACTACATACACAGTAAAACAAAAAATAAAAGATCTCTGTCCCCTTGAGCCTTATATTCTTGCTGGGAGATGCAAAGAAATATACAAAAGTGATATACCAAGATTTAATGTGAAAAGTAATATTTTAAAAAATGAAAATGTCATACAACTTAAGCCTGTGAGCTTTGGGAGCAAGGAAAATAGTATAGTCAGGGTAGGTGTTAATAAAATGTGGGGGGAGGGGTGGATGTAACTGTTAATTGAATGGAGGGTGAGACAAAAGGGTTATGGAGATGTAGGAAAAAACAAAATTGAAGGAAACAAAATAAAAGATTTGATGAATATGATGAAACCAATCTATTATTCCTTATATGTGATTAGGACTCACAAGGAGAATATCAACCTTGATACATTTCTTGTCATCAGTTCAATGATATACCAGAGGCCACAATGTTGAAAGATAAATTTAATAGAATTTAGAATCTGAAAGTATAATTTCATGGCTCAGCTCCATTTTAAAAGCTCCATGTGATGTTAGACCCACTCTTCAAAGTTTATTGTTCTTTAAAACAGTATTACATTTCAAAGTCCAAGCAGACAAAATGATGGAGGCCAGGCAAACAAAAAATTTCCTTTAAATATTTCAAATTTGGTTATAAATGAAGGAGACTCCCAGAATTGAATTTTTATCATGAAATGAATTTATTTATTTATTTATTTAATAATATATTGGTTTTCAAAATTAATACTTTAGCCAAAGCATTAAAAATGCATGAGACCATAGCTTTGAGCCAGGTAATACATCACTAGCTGTATGTGATCTGTTTGTTTGGTGATTATTAATATGCACACAAACATTGTATCTGACTTGAATCCAATGATACATATTTTGATTGAAATAGGTGGAAAGCTGGCTTTAGTGATCATGTTCTACCTTTTTATATCCCAAATTCATGTAATTTTTATTAAAAATGTTATCTAAGTTTCACATATTTTGGGGGGGGGGGGGTGCTACAAGAAACTTTATACTAGGTATGACCAAATCTATTTAAGGACATTTTGAAAGGGCTCAGCAGTTATAAAAAGAAAGTGACTATGTATTTTAAAAGAATTTAATCTTAACGGATCACTCTTTAGAAATTTATTTAATGCTGCTTCCATAAATAATACTTTAGTACAAAGCAGGAAACTCCAGATATCTTGGAATCAACATTGAAGCTCAACAATGTTTGTAAAGAAGGAGAAAAATCAAAGCCTTTATTTACTGAGCACTTGCTGCAGGAATGGAATTGTGTTCACTGTTGTGGTTTGGAAAAGCATATACACCAGAAAAGCATTTTATTAAATCTAATCATTGCTGTGGATAAAGACCCCTTGTAAGTAAAATCTTTTGATGAGGTTATTTCAGTTAAAGTGTGCCTTACCTCATTCAGGATGGGTCTTAATACTGTTGCTGGAGTCTTTTATAAAAGAATAATATTCAGATGGACAGAGAGAAAGTCATGGAAGTAGATGTTGAACATCAATGAAACCTGGAAGAGAAGGGAGAGAACAGCACAGTTGCATGTGCATTGTCATGTGACAGAGGAGCCACAGGTCCCTGGCAGCTGGTCTTATGGAAAAAAGAATCACCTTGATAAAGCCTTGATTTGGACATTTCCTGGGCCTCAAAACATTGAGCAAATCAATTCCCATTGTTAAGCCAAATCATTACATGGTGTTTGCTTAAACAGCCTAGGAAGTTAAGACATGCACAATGCTTTATTTCTTATTTATAGCAACTCTCACAGCTATTACAGCCAGAACTAAGATTCAAATCTATATCTTCTTTTGTGTGCAAGTACTCTTCAGTCATATATTGCTTCCTACTGTACCGTAGCTTTATTCTGCAACTATCATTTTCCTCCATAATGAAATAAAACAAAACATGAATCTTGAGGTATTCTTAATCCATTAAGATAAGATAAAGAACTATGAACCAAAGACACTACCATTTAAAGGTTATGACACATGTAGTAATCTGAAATCACTTCTACATAACATAACTAGCAAATAAACTTAAAAGAATAATTGATTATTTTCCTCATTATGTCAAAATATAAGCCAATGGATAGTTGAGGTATTCTTGCCCTTTATCAACAGATTTGCATGACCATTCAAGTTTGGGCCCTACTTCTCTTGCTCTTATTTTGAACTGAACTTCTTCCTCAATAGGTAACTGAAAGCATCCACCAGATTTTGGAGTACTCTTATTTACCGCTATATTCACAAATTTTACATTTTATCTTTGTTGTTTTCCAATAGGAGTGAGGTTCCAGTAATTACATAGAACTCTATATGAATCAGGTTTTGATTGATACTTTCTACTCAATTAAGCAATAGGCAAAAACTGCAGTGTTTAGTGCCCAAGATTTCATAGCATATTTGAACTTCATATTTTACATTTGATCTCCTAAAATATTCTACAAATTATCTGAAATTTCCTTTTACTGTTCAACAGCAAATGTTGTTTTAAGTACTCCATGAATATGGTTCATTCAGATTGTTTATATCCAAAACTCAGGTGGTTATTTTTTTTTTTTAATTTTTATTAGAGAAGCTGTGGGTTTACATATCAATCATGTGTAAAATACAGTACTCTCATATACTACCCTACCACAAATACCTTGCTTTGGTATGGAATATGTGCCACAATCAATGAAAGCACTTTTTAAAAATTGTATTATATTTTAAATAGTAATTACCTTTGTTATAATTGATGAAAGATTGTCAAAAGAGTACTATTATCTATTGCCCATAGTTTACATTAGGTGTGTATTTCCCATATATCACCCTATAATTAACACCTTGTGTTAGTGTCATATGTTTTTTATAATTCATGAAAGAACATTCTTATACTTGTACTATGAACATTAGTCCATTGTCTACAATAGGGTTCATTGTCTTGTGCAGTTTTGTTTTACCTTTCACTTTTTATTCTAGTAATGTATATGACCTAAGTTTACTCTTTTAACCACATTCACTCATATAATTCACTGCTGTTATTTACAGTCCAATAATGTGCTTCTATTGCCACCATCAATTTCAAAACCTTTAAAATCAACCTAAATAGGAATTTTATACACATTAAGCATCAGCTCCCCATTCTGTAGATTGCTATCTGCTTGTAACCTGTCTTCTAGATTCTAACTCTATGGGTTTGCTTATTGTATTCAGTTCATTTCTGTGAGATTATAAAATATTTGTCCCTTTGTGTCTTATATCAATAAACATATTGTCCTCAAGGTTTGTTCATGTTGTTGTATATATCAGGACTTCATTCCTTTAGATGGCTTAATAATGTTCCATTTAATATATACACCAAGTTTTGTTTATCCATTCAACAATTGATGGGCATTTTAGTTGTTTCCATCTTCAGTAATTGTAGTAATTGACACTAAGAAGATTGGTTTGCAAATGTCTGTTAAAGTTCTTAATTTCATTTTTTTTTTTGGTGTATATACCTAGTAGCAGTATTGCTGGGTCATGTGATAATTCTATAATTAGCTTCCTGAGGAACTGACAAAGTGTCTTCCACAGTGTCTATAATCAGCAATGAATGAATTCACCTATTTTTTCACATCCTCTTTAAAACTTGCTGTTTTAAATTTTTTGCTAATAATGGACATTCTAGTGGGTATGAAATGATATCTCATTGTGGTTTTAATATGCATTTCCCTAATAGCTAGTGATGTTGAGAATGTTTTCATGTGCATTTTAGATTTTTGTATATTCTCTTTGGAGAAATGTCTATTCCAAGTTATCTCATCAAGAAACCTAGACATCAGATTGATTAGGCATATGCAAAAATTACAAGCCATACTAAAATACAGGATGATATGACTTATTCAAGGGAATAAATTATATCTTTAGAACAGATATAGAATTTGGAACAACTAAAAAAAGAAGCCCAAGCAAATCTAAATCAATTCAAGGTAATGCAGGAAAATACACCTAAAGAGATAAAGGATAATAAGAAGACAATGTGTGAGTATAAAAGAATTTTTAGGTATAAAATAAAATATAACAGAAATTATGGAGATGATAGACACAGTAGTAGAGATTAACAACACACTGGAGTCATACAACAGCAGATCTCAACAAAAGAAAGTATCAGTGAACTGTAAGAAAAGACAGAAAAAGAAAAGAATAGATAAAATTGAATCAGTGTCCCAGAGATTTGAGTGACCACACAAAGCACACATATTCATCATGAGTGTCCCAAAGGAAAAGAGATAGAAAAGGGGGCAGAAAGAAGATGTGAGAAAAAAATGGTTGAAATTCTTATGAAAGACATAAATATACATGTCAAAGAAGTGCAACATATTCCATGCAGAATAAATCTGAATAGATCTACTCCAAGACACATATTAATCAGAATGTCAAATGCCAAAGATAGATAATTCTGATTTGTCACACACAACGTTTCCTCCATAAGACTAAGTACTGATTTCTTATCAGAAACCATGGAGGCAAGAAGGCAGTGGGATGATGTATTTAAGGTACTGAAAGAGAAAAGCTGTCAGCCCAAAATTCTTTATCTGAGAAAACTGTCTTCTAAAAATGAGGGAATGTTTGAAATATCCACAGAATGACAGAAATTGAGAGAGTTTGTCAACAAGAGACCTGCCCTACAAGAATTATTAAAGAAAGTTCTGCAGGTTGAAAGGAAAAGATGGGATAGTAGCTTGGAGTTTGTGAAGAAATGTTCTTTATCAGTAAGGGTAACTAAAAATGTAGATGCAAAATCCAATAGTACTATATCCTCAATATTCAACTCTACTCTTTAATACCTATAATAGATACAATTGAAGAAGAAAAAGGTATATTTTTTATAATGGGCATGCAAAATATAAAGTGGTAAACTGAGACAAAAGCAACATAAACAAGGGAAATAGGGTACAGAAGCAGAAAACATACATGCTATTGAAGCTAGTTAGTATCTTTTCAAAGCAGTAGGTTACACCTGTAGGTTGTACAATATAAACCCCAGGATAAACATGGAGTATTTAGAAACTATCCAGAAACAGAAATGAGAAAGAGATCAGTCAGATATATCACAAAAGATCAACTCTACAGACAATGATATTGCAATAAGGAAATGATATGCACAACTCAGCTGTTTTAACTCACAGGAGAGGTCCCAAGGAGAATATGATCTAATTAAATGATGATTTTCTCAACAATAAAATGTAAATAATTCTGGAACAATACAATGCTTTTTTTTCTTTTTCTCACAATTCTAATAAGCTTATTTATTTAACTTCCCAGCAGAAAATATTTTAAAAGAAGCACATTAGAAGTATGCATTTTAAGGGGGGGATGATGCTTTCCATACAGAAATATTTATAGAAGTAGGAAATTAGAGCCAACAGATTGACTGAGAGAAAGAAACATAAAAATGTTAAGGTAAATAAAAAATTAGACAACACAGCAATCTGGAACCATATAGAGTAGGATTAAGTAGCCATTTATATAGCAATAATCCTTAAAGTATATATAATTAATATAGTGATATATCTATATATAATTAATATAGTGATACAATTAATATCACTAAAGTATCACTATTAGCTTAGCAGATGATGAATTTCATATTTCAAATTGAATAAACAATAGAAGGTATATTATATCTAGATTACACTATCAAAGGAAGCACATAAATATATAAATGATCATGTAGTATATTTAATTAACCTTTATATGATAGGAATGTTTTATTTATGTTATTTCTCATTCCAGAAAGAAATTAAGATTAATTAATAAAGCAAAATCTTCCATTATCTGATAAATTCACTGGTGTGGAAAATCTTATTCTGTTAGTGGTAGAAATAAGACACTGTATATCACTTTAACCATGTAAAATATGGTTGAATTCTCAATGACATAACATGCACATTTAATCAAAACATAATATTCAATACAGTTGCCATGTTGAGGTAGCCTAAAATTATTAATAATTTTAACATTATCTTTTATGTAAAATTTTAAATAATTTCATAGTTTTTATTTCCAGGGTCTCTACCAATGAGATTTTTAAAGTCTGCTAATGAATTTGTTCACATTTATCTTGCATGATTAATGGTTTCATATTTTCAAATTTAAAATTTTTAATCCTAAATCAAAGAGTCAAATCTGGGAATAGATCTAACAGAAACAATTGATCATAGTACAGAGATTAGCAACAAACTACTACAATTTTTTTTTCCTTTTTTAAAAAATATTTTAAAAGATGCTTAGATTACATAAATGTTACACAAAAATTACAGGGATTTCCATGTTCCCCACCTCCCATACCTCCCATAACATCCCACATAAACATCTTTCATTAGCGTGGCACATCACCTGCAATGGATATACAAATCCTGGGGCTTTGCCACTAAGCATGGACCATGGTTCACATTGTGAACTCTCTCCCACACAGTTCTGCATGTTATATGCTGATGTATTGACATTTATTTGTTGAATGGATAGAGTTCTTTTGCCTTTTATGTAAAATGAAGCTTACAAAACATAAGCACATATACTTTACTGCAATATAAAATATGTTAAGATATGAGACCGAAATTTGTATGAACATTTCTGACTTGGGTTAGCATTTAAGTTTTCTGAGGTCCAGTTTCCTCTACTTAAAATGCAACCAAAAAAGGACTTTGCTTTCCACACTGATGTCTCTTAACATATTTGGCCAAAACCAATTGACCATGTATGTGTGAATATATTACATAACTCTGTATTTGGTTCCATTTATGGATATGGATAATCCAGATATTATCTTTTCATCAACACCATATTTTGTTAATTGTTTAACTTTATACATCCTTAAGTCAGAAAATGGGAAGCCTCTAACTTTTTTCTTCTCTTTCTCATTTGTTTTGAGGAGCTTAGTTCTTTATTTTTTACATTTAATTCATAGAACCAACTTCTCACTTAGAGAACCAATGGATTAATTTGAGACTTAATTTAATTAATAGATAGATTGCTTCCAATTGGGCTATCAGTATCATAATTATTTCTTTCTTTCTTCATTTAATTCATTACCATGGACAATATTACTTATCTGCTAAGTTTGGGGTGCAGCATCCATGAACTTTTCAAAATTTTAAAGAGTTTCTTATTAACTTAGACAAGTACTAGTCTGTTATAGATTAGTATATAGGATCCCAGGACAAGAAAAGATCTTTCAAAATACAAAACATGTAACCTTCAATTCTACCATATATAAAATGTGCTAATGTTCTATCACAAGAATAGTACAGTTGTTTGTCTGCTGTTCCACTTCTCATATTGATTCTTATTACCCATAAGTTTGGAATATTTCTATTTTATCTCTTACTTGAAATTCTCAATGAGCTTAAATTATCTCTCATAATAATTAAAAGTGTTTCACTTGACAATTTAAATAAGGGCATATTAATTTGTATCAAAAAATTATAAACTCTGGTATAGGTTATGATTTCATATTATTTTGTTATGTATAAGTTTAAGAAATATTGAGGGATTTAAACAGGTTATAGTACCAGGAAGAGGAAACTGTATTTCAGTGTTTTAAGTTATTAACTTAATGGCATATAGATAATAAGCTTCAGGCTAAGACTATGTGATGTATGATTAGATTACTTGTTCAAACCTATGGCATATGATTTACCACTGAGAATCCTTTATTTATCAAGGCCAAACTGCTTTCATAGTCATTACTAACATGTAGTTTGATGGTTCAGAAACATTACCTTGTGTGCTATGGGAAAGAAAAATTGGTTGCTCTTCTATCCTAGAGGAGATTGTTTTCTCCTTGGACATGCTGTGTGAATTACAAGAAAAGCTGGATTTCAAGAAGAATCCAAATAAATAATATTCATAGCATAACTTGAGTCTGGTTCCACAGATAATAGGGAAGGTTTTTAAATCACTTACACACTAGTTTAGAAACTGTAAGGCTTTATCTCTAACTGGAGTATATAATTTAATATTTAAATTAGAGATCAGGTGTTCTACTAAGAGATGTATTAAAATTTGAAGTCATGCCTTCCAAAGAACAAGCAGTGTAAATAGGAAGTACTCTCTAACTATTTATATCAATAGAGCTACTGCATTAGAAATTTGCTTTAATTTTCTTAATTGTAGATAATAGTCTGTATAGGGACTATAAAAATAAAGGAACTCTATTTAAAAATTAGGTAAGTTTTTAAATGGAAATATTTACCTTTTCACTGTCCATTGATATATACCAATTAGAGATCACATGTAAATTTTTCTGATGGAGGAATATAAATGCATTTGAAACTTATTTTAGTATTTAGCTAATTTATCTAGAGTCATTTCAGTTTTTTATGTGTTTGTTAAATTTCATGGTCTATTTAAGTTTGATAACTTGAAAAAAGAATTCAAATATGTGAGGGCATTATTTTGCATTGTTATAAAGTATTAAATTCCAGAATTTTGACATGTCATAATAGAATTGTAATATGACCAAGGGAAATGGCTTAGAATGTGGAGTCAGAGAAACCTTAGCTTGAATCCTGGTTGTGCTAGTAACCAACTGTGTAGCTTTGGTCAATTTAATGTTCAAAGGGAACCAGTTTTCTCATGTAGAAGATTATATTAAATTATTTTGATTGCAAGGTGTGATGTAGATTACATAAAATGATGTACAAAAAAATCCCATCTCCTAGTACCACTTATTAACATGTGGTAGCCACTATAATAGCTTTCCTCTTCCACAACCTCAGTATTTGTATAACTATTCTAATGGAATACTATAGAATAGTAATAGAATACTATTACTTTGTTTTCTGAGTAAATATGTTGAGGAAATGATTTTATTCAAGTCTTCTAGTTTGATTTTTCTTTCTTTTAAATAAATTCAGGCTATAAATAGTTTTCTTTCTAGCCTCTATCTCTTCTAAAATGAAATCAGATACATAGAAGCACAACAATTTTAATGAGTAAATATTAGTTAATAGAAATACCTGTTTGAAGACCAAATGGATAAAATGGCTAAACTCCATACATTTTGTCTATCATGTTACCAGTTCTTTATGGTGACGTAGAGAATTTCTCTCAGAGATACTTTAACTAATAAGATAAACCTTAAATTTTAAGCCAATATCTTGATCTAAAATCAAGATCCTAATACCAAGAGAAGCCAGAATATTAAAATTTCAAGAATATCAAGAAAATTTAAGCAAAATATAATATTATATTGCTGAAAAGTAAAAAAAATAGAATGTGGTGATGGAGATACGTTTTTGGTTACTAATAGTGTAGAATATTATGATTTTTGAGTTTGATCTCCACAGAATATTTTAGTATCATATGTTAAGTAGATGTTCAAACTAAAGAGAAAATTTTACATTCTGGTATAGAGTGCATTCATTACTCAATTTTTTTGATGAAGAAAAAGTTATTTCTTAATTCCATTGTATTTTAGATAAATTAAATTGTATATCATATTTCAGTTGTACACTTCTTCATATATAATCAAAACATTATTATAGCAAAATATTTTAATGCATCTCTTATATAAGTATTCTGCAATGACATCATGTTAAAGAAATTGAAGCTGAGCTTCGTCAGTCTTAGTTATTCTTTGTTTGAGAAGGATGAAGTTTCTTTTACTACTCAATTGATATTGCTAAACTGAGATTTAATACAGGGTTTTATAAGCTCTTCATATTCCAAAATTGTTTGTCTCAGACACACTAGTGACATGTAGAATTGTAATGTTGCTTCCTACTATCTCCTTAATTTATGTAATATCCTTGACATCTCCACCAAATAGATTTGTATGTATTCCATACATGTTTGTAATAAAGAAATACTGGGGTGGTGATTTGAAAATTAGAAAGGGTGAGGGATATAGAGAAAGAGTGGGGAAAAGAGAGAGTGAGAGAGGGAATAGGAGAAATTAAGTGGGGGTTAAGAGAAAGAGAAGGAAGAAATTTTTATAACAGCATTATGTTGTTATCACCAAAATATATTAATAAATATGTATGTTATTAATTGATACTTTTAGGACCAATGTAATGAATTTATAAATTAATATACCATTTGTGTGTGTTTAATAGACATGAATAAGTAGAATTTACTTAGAAATGGCTTTTTAGCTTAATTTTATATATATATATATAATTTTTAATGTTTTAAATTTTTTTAAAGATAGTTGGATTACATAAATGTTACATAAAAAATGTAGGGGATTCCCATATGCTCCACTCCCTACCTTTCCCACACTTTCTCACATTAACAACACCCTTCATTAGTGTGGTACATTTGTTACAATTGATGAACACATATTGTAGCTTTACTATATGTGTGGATTATAATTTACATTATAATTTAAACTCTCTCCTGCATGATTTTGTAAGTTATGACAAGATATATAATGGCCTGAATCTGTCATTGCAACATCATTCAGGACATTTCCAATGTATCAGAAATGCCCCCATATTACACCTAATTTGCCCCTCTCCCTCCCCTTAGAAACTCCACTGGCTACTGCCTCTATATCAATGATAATCCATTGCTAGAAAAAAATAAGTCTCTAGTAGAATACCAGTAAGTTTTTTCTAGTCCATCATTCATTCCCCAATCCTGAAGATTCAGAGAAAGTGATGCCCACTCCACCTTTAAATGAGAGGAAGCTTAGATCCCATGAGACAGATGGATGGAACTCTCTTGCTTGTAGTTGTAGACTGTCTCTGTTCCTTGGGATGGTCACTGTCCATCATCACTCCTTGTTAGCTGTCCTGAGTGAGTCCAGTGAACTGAAAAGTAAGTGTTGCTACTCTTTTGAGTTTCAGGGCCTGACTGGCACATTGACAGCCCAAAGATTTAAGTCTCTTGGACATAAACCTATCAACTCTAATACTAAATATAGGTTCATATATAAGGACAAAAGAGTCATGTGTAGGGAAAGTACAACTGAATCCAACTGTGTCATGCTGGGGACCATAAACTCCAAAGTATGTCCACAGTCAGGACCCCAAACTCCTGAGTTCTCAGCCCTGCCTATATTGTCTGGATGTCTCCTGACCCCTCAAAGGACATGCTTTTTGGCATTATCATAGATTTTTATGGAATATTAAAAAAGGAAAAAAGTTATATTCAATCCCCAAATTTCTCATTTAATCATTTGAGAATTGGA
Source organism: Tolypeutes matacus (assembly GCA_026826555.1). Taxonomy (NCBI): domain Eukaryota; kingdom Metazoa; phylum Chordata; class Mammalia; order Cingulata; family Chlamyphoridae; genus Tolypeutes; species Tolypeutes matacus. Next base: position 1,344,830 of record JAKSZT010037046.1, read on the forward strand.
GATACACAAGCCACTGAATGAGAAAAAAATCTGATGGCAGAGGGAAAAATAGCAGAACTCATAAAATATCATGATTTTATTATTTCAGCAATAACTTTTATAAACAATGAGCAAAATGGCCATAATTTCTGCTTGACAGAAATAAGAATTGAAAATCCACCAAAAAACATTTCAGGGAAAGTGAGCATATGAACTGAGAAACAGCATATATTGACGTAAAGTTAAAATTTGAGTAATATAATAAAAGTATAACAGGCTGCAAAGGCTGAAAATGAACAAGTTATTGACACATATTTCAATAAAATGGAAAGTGAAACTGAAAAAAAGTTAGTGTACTCTTTTTGATTGCTCACATGGTGCATCTACCCCAGAACACTGGCCGCTCTTGCAACGCTGCTCCAGAAGGACTATTAAAATGTGATCATTGCCAGGAAAGAGCACAAAATAATTTGGTCTGAAAACAAAGTCCTGTGAGACAAGTTGAAATGTAAATTAACTTTTCACATATTAACTCATCAGCAAACATTTTAAATTAAATAACTTTCACATTGTTTATCCTTTAAATTTAGTAAATTCTTGTGATGTGAATGTACTGGCTCCCATTTTATAATTATGACTTATTGAGAAAGACATTTTATGCACATTAAATCAAATTTCATAATAGTACTGAGGGGCATACATTCCACTATAATATTTTTCTATGTTAAATTGCAATATTCATTCATCTTTGTGAATTTTAATACGAAGTACTATGAAAAGAGATGGTAGAACATTTAACATAAAATTAATGGGAAAATAAAGCACAAAAAAAGCAGATTTTTGTTCAATAGAAACATTTAGCCAAAAAGAATATGAAAAATATTCATTTACTTACAAAAATAAAGTACATGGACTTGTGCCCAAATTCTTTGTCATTGCTTACCTCATCACTGCCTAGGATATTTTCTCTTACAAGGAAAAAAACATTAGGATATAATTGGGTGGGCTATCTTTTCATGAGATATTGTCTTGAAGATCTATAAATATACACATATATGCATATATATTTATATATCATTTTGCAAATGTTTGTATGTATTGTGAGAATTTTGATTTTTACCCATAAAAAAAAAAAAAGGGCTAAAAAAAAAAAAATGAATTGTCAGAGTTGCCAGGAGTTTTGGAGCCAGACAATATTCAGTTGAAGAATGTGGCCGTAGTTGACATGTTTAGATTGTGGGGCTTTTCAGATAATATTGACCTTAAAGGATTCCTGTTTTTCCTATTTCCAGCAATCTGTCTTTACTCTGATAGGAAATGTGGGTCAGTTGTATTGTTCATTGGTGATTCCCAGTTATACAATTTCACATACTATTTTCTGTTTATTGTCAGTCATGGATGCCTGCTATTTGTTAGTTTTCATCAAGCTAGACCAAAAGTTTGGTAAATTTCCTGGGAGAGAATAAAGCCATTTCATTGTTTTGGATGTGCAAATCAAGAGCTTCTTTTTGATACTTTTGGGAATACAGTAATTTTTCTGCATGCTGCAATGGTTTAATTCACTATGTAGCAATCTACAACCCTCTTCTGTATTTCGTTAACAAGTCACCCCAAGTCTATGTGCCAATTATCATTATTTCAGGTGTTGGTGGTGTTTTGCATATTCACATACTGTTGCCTGTTTAAGCCTATAGGACTGTGGAATTCAGTGAGAATACACATGTTTTCTGTGACATTCCTCCACTTCTCACTTGTTGTTGCCCTGACACTCACATCAATGAGCATCTACTCATCTACTCTGTGGGTTCTATTGATTTAACTACAATGCTGGTAGTCCTGATCTCCCATGGATTCATTTGTTGACCATTCTAAAGGTGTGTTCTGCCAAAGGGAGGAAATTTCTTTTCCATGTGTGGCTCTCACATCACTAGAGTGTCATTTTATCTTGGGACCATCTTCTTCATGTGTGAAGTCAACTTCCAGCCATGCATTTGTCAATGATATGACAGTGTCTGTATTTTACACTATTGTGATTCCCATGCTGAATCACATCATCTACAATTTGATAAACAAGGATATTTAAGAGGCAATAAATATTGTTTGAGTGAAATTGGGTAATAAATTAAGTGAATTTTTAGCATTGAATAAAATTGAAAAGAATGTTGGGTATCAATCCATAACACCTGGTCAGAAACTAGGGCATAAAATGTCTTGTTTTCTGGTCATATTGTTTACATATTCCAGAATATTTCCTAAGAAAGCATGAATCAGCCTTCCAACACAATATTTTACAAATATAGATATGTCGTGTCAGTTATATGCCTGTATTTACTATGTCCAAACTGATCCATATTAAATATTCACGTTATATATATTTAGTCCTTCTGTAATTTGATTTTCACTGACTATAATTTTAGGTCATGTCCTCAACATATGATGGCTAAACAAAACCTCACATTGGTTTAGTACTTTCAGTTTTCATTATAATGAATTTCTCTTCTGGAATTCCTGTGAAGGCCCTCCAAGAGGTTATTTACTTTCATTAATGCTGTCAGATTCATTCTTTGGTCATATCTTTCACACCATTTGGATCAAAGCCATATATTTTTATTCCGTTATTTCCTCCCTGCTGTTCAATCACATGTATTGATTAGATCCATTCTGAAACTCCCCAAGGAATACTAAGATGATATGGTGATATTTATTGAGTACATAATTAATAAACAGGAAAACAAAATTATAGGTTAAAGAATAATTGAAAACTTACTACTATGTATAGATGATCCAAGATCTAAAAAGCAAGACTTCCTTTGAGGGTTCCTATGATGTTAGATTCTCTCTCAATTATTACCACTGCCTTTATCTATGAGAAATGGCCTTGCATCTAACATCATTCTTAAATTGATACTAAGTGAATACATCCCTGAGAAATGATCTCACATCATATCATAACTGCTTCAGCCTCATTTATTATGCTTTTTACATTTTTATTCTAAGATTTTTTTTAGTTGAAGAGCACTAAAAAGTGGAAACTTATTATTATTTCAATGAAATTCAATCCTTTCCCGGCAGGTATGCTTTTCTTATGATTCCACGAGATCAATGCCATTAGAACAAAAAAATCAAAAACTTAATTCTTAATTGTGAGTTTGTGACCCAGTCTGATAATTATCAGAACCTCAGTTTTCAAACAATTATGCAAGGAGAAATCATATATCTCTACTGGAATAAGCATATGTTTGATAGCAGAATTCGATTTAAATATATATGAAAAATTCCTCTAAAAGCAACAAGCAAATATATTTTCAGAGACACATCACTGACTATAATGTGAACAACATGTTTTCTTTATGTGGAAACCAAGTTTCTTGAAACCACAGCATCTTAAAATTTATTTTCTTGCTTAAGATCTTTTGAGATGATTTTTCTGGAATAAAGAAAAAAAATGCTATTTCAAAATATTTCTAAATATCTGTCAATTACAATAATCACAACATGCCAGCATCATTTTAAGGGCTTCTAACAATCAAATAATGATTTTGAATTATTAAAATAAAGTTTCAATCCAGATAGTCCCCTAGTTCATAAGTTTAATTGTTCTTTCAATTTAGCCAGTATATAAGCCATTTTGAAGAACAACTTGTGACGGCAAGATGGCGTTGATTTAGCAGGGCACTCACTGAGAGCTCCCAGAGCATGGCGGATTGTGGACGGGGTCCTGCCAGGGGTCTGTGCTATGGGCACGTGGAGTGAAAAGCTTGGGACATCTATGTACGCAGATCGATGGCATGGACTGAATGGTAGAGATTCATGAGTTTTAAGCCTGCCTGTGGTGGTTAATACAGATGGCTGAGGTCCACACATAGGGAGCTCCAACCGGCCTGGTGGGAGGGGGCGATATCTGAGAGTGGGGGAGGGGGCTCTGGCAAAGTGGCAAGAGAGCTTTATTTTCTGGGGATTTGGCTGCCTGGAGCCCCTTGCAGCTTGGGCGAAAAAAACAGCTGGAGTGAATCAGCACCTGGTGGAGGGGAGAGGTGAATCTGTTGAGGTAGTTGATTTGCCTAGCTGCCCAGGGATAAGCCCCAGGCCCCCTGGAGCTGGGGAGAGGGGGCACTCTCTGAGAGAGGGAAGGTTCTGGTAGAGGATAGGGAGGGGATTTTTTTTTTTTTTGCCATTGATTTGGCTGCCTGGACCCCCTCATAGCTTTGGGTAGGAGATAAGCCAGCTTGAAGCAGCACCAGGCTGAGGGGAGAGGTGAATCTGCTGAGGAAACCTGATTTACCCAGCAGCCCGGGTGACGCTAGGGCTTGGCTCCAGAAGGGGCAGAGTCGGCCCTCTTTAGCATTCTGCACTGACTAACATCAGAGCTTCAACTCCCCTGGGGATTCCAGGAAGTGGGAAGTGCTTGATTAGTTTCCACGAGCCCAGTTAGGGTCCCCTCCATGAGGGGGGTGGTCTAGAGGAGGACTTATTTTGAGTCCTGTATTTTGCCATAAAAAAAAAAGAGATGGTCACTTTAATAAATGAAAAATAAATTCTCTTTAATTTAGTCTAATAGCTAAAGGTTGTTTCAGGACCTGCATATAGAACCCTGTGGGGAAATTGATTGATAAACACAAGCAGGCAGAGAGGATCCCTGGGGACCCTTGATCCTCCTTAGCTTCATTTGACTGCTTACCTGCATGGTTGATTGGTTTTTCTCTGTTTATTTGTTGTCTTATGCTTTTCTTTCATCTTTCCTCCCCCATTTCTTTTTTCTTTCATTTTTTTTTTACTTAGGTGCTGCTAGCTTGTCTCTTCTTTGCTGTGATTCTTCTTCAGTAATTTCCCATTATTTGTCTAAATTGATTTTGTATTCCAAACTATCTCTTATCCTTCCTTCATCACTCTACCATCTGCTTTCTGTTTTGGCTCTTATATACCACGTTTTTTCATATGTCCACAAATTAAGGGTGTCAATTTCTATTCTATCTATTTTGTTTTCTTCTTTCTTTATTAATATTAAGTTTTTCCTTTCAGCCCTTTCTTTACTCTTTCTCTCCCTCCTCATAATTCTAGCCATCTAAATCATTATATTTATATTCCTCAATTTGGTTTCCCAGTCCATTGTAGGCACTCCACTTTTTTTTCCTATTACTCTACACTGCCTACATCAGTTAAAGATTCATTTCATTAAGTCTCATTTGGTCCCTCTTCTTTGATCAATATTGCTATTATCCTTCTTCTTTCCTCACATCTTTTGATTCCTCTGGCCTTAATCTTTTGCCTTCAAGGGAAATAGAAAGAAGCAAGGAAATAAAATACAAAGAAAAAGTATCAAAGAGAAAACTTAACACACAAGCAGAACCACCAGTTAAATAAAACTCTAGAGCAGAGAGAAGCTAATCAACAGAATAAACCCATCAAGATAAAATGATGACTAGAGGACAACAAAAAAATTACAAACCACACTAAGAAACAGGAAAACATGGACCAGTCCAATGAACAAACTAAAAACCAGGAAGTGATGCAGAACATTGACAACTAATCAAAGCTATCCAAACAAATATCATGGACCAACTTAAAGAAGTGAAGAAGAGATTAAGGATATAAAGAAGACACTGGGAGAACATACTGAAGAAATTGTAAATTTACCCAAAAAAGATAATGGATATGATGGTGATCAATGGCACAATCCAAGAAATCAAAAAGACACTGGATTCACATAACAGTAGATTATTGTAAACTTAACCAGGTGGTGACTCCAATTGCAGCTGCTGTACCAGATGTGGTATCATTGCTTGAGCAAATCACTTCCCCTGGTATGCAGCTGTTGACAGGGCAAATGTTTTTTCTCAATTGCCATTAGGAAGGACCACCAGAAACTTTTTGCTTTCAGCTGGCAAGGCCAGGCCATATACCTTCACTGTCTTGCCTCAGGGATACAGCAACTCTCCAGCCCTATGTCATAATATTGTCTGCTGGAACCTTGATCATCTCTCCCTCTGACGAGCCATCACACTGGTCCATTATATTTATGATATCATGTTGATAGGATCTTCTGAGCAAGAAGTAGGAAAGACTTTAGATTTATTGGTAAGGCATTTGCATGAGAGAGGACTGGAATAGTCATGAACGCTTCTTCCTTGTTTCGTTATGCGTATGATTGTATATGTACACAAAATGAATTTATTTGTTTTCTTCCCCAACCTTTTCCCCTATCATATGAAAAGCTGTATTAATTTCACGTCATAATATTTAAGGATGTCAAGTTTAGGAGTGAATATTACCCAAGGACATGCACCCTATTCTATGGGGAATTAATCTGTTTCCGGCTGTATGCAGGGGAGTTGAACATTGTTAGGTGGAAATATATATGTATGCTTGTCTATTATTGTTTTTACTTAGAGACTAAGTATGGTTTAGGGTAATGTGTATGGCTGCTGAGTTGACAAGGGGTGGACTGTGATGTTTAGGCTAATGTGTCAACTCAGCCAAGTAATTGTGTCCAGGTGTTAGGTCCAGCAAGCACTGGACTAATTGTAATACAAGAGCATTTATGGATTTCTATCACCAGTGAGTTTACTGCATGGATGGCTGATTACATATGCATCAATCAGGGAGGTTGCATCAGCAATGGGTGATGCTTTTATCCAGTCAGTTGAATGCCTTAAAAGGGGAAGTGATTTTAACATTTAGAGAGAATTTCCCAGCTCATCATTGGACAGCTAACTTCTCCCAGAAACTCATCAAGGACCTTTCATTGGACTTTCATCAGAGCCCTTGGCTTGCAGCCTGCCTGAGGAACCTGGACTTGTGCATCCCCATGGTTGTATGGGAGACTTTTATAAAATCTCATATTACTGACATATATCTCCTGTTGATTCTGTTTCCTGAGAGAACACTGACTAATACACATTGTTTGTAATTATTTGATGAAATAGCTTTCTTCCCTTAAGTGTGAGATCCATGAAGTATGGGAATATGACTTTTTATTGATCTCAAAAAATTATTACAATAATTAGTGCTGATCCTCTAAAAAGTAGATATATAATAGGATTTTGAAGATTTGAAATATAATTTTACTTTTTGCAGAATAATATTGACATGTTAAAATCTGTTTTTCTCTTATTGAACATGCTTCATTCTGACTTGTTGTAAAAGTAGGCATGAACATTTCAAGAATTATTTTCTGAGAGTTGTAACAAAATGAAAGGATAATGTTAGAAATCCTGGGATGAAAAGGATAATCTCTGTGGAAGTCAAGATAGAAGAAGGGATTCCTTTGGGAATGAACAGGGATTTCTTTGTATTCTGGAGTCACCTTAGTCCCAGAACTTGCATGGGGTAATGGAGTGGGGAAACTTGTATAAAAATATCTCTGTGGATTGCCAACATCTCCAATGCTTCCTAATTATCAGCGTTGGAGACCAGAGCTGATTGTCCTAACAACCAATTCCTTTACTCCAATCTCTTAGGACTGGCCCAGTGGAAGATTAGTGAAGACTTGTTGTCCTGGGAAAGGTATGGTCAAGGAAGAAAAGTGTCTGGAACAAGTTTCACCAACTCAAATGTGAGTTTGCATTGACCAAAAAGCATAGTCACATAGAAAATAAAGAAATTCACTTTTCTTACAATTGCTACATACTGAAGTACTGTCATTGTTTTTGCTCCCAAGACAGCCATTCCTGATTATAAGTCACATGAAAACAGGCACTGGAGCTAGAGAGAGAGCCAGCCTGAAGTTGTCATCTTAGAGCCAGTCTGGGTTCTAGAATCTTTAGTTCTGCAATGGCCTCCTGACTTTAGCCTGTTATGCATGTAGATAAGCACAGATAATTCATTTTAACAATAATCCTGTTTCCAAATTGGATCACAAAATAATTCAGAATTAAGCTGTGACATGGAGTCAGGCAATGTTTCTTATGGCCCCTGGTCTGTGTGAGATGCATTTGTTGAATACTAAGACGCTGGCTCCACAAGTGGGTCTCAATCTACAGGCTTGACCACTACTCACACTTTCTCCAGCTCTTGCTCAGGTTATCTGTGCACTGTGACAAATCCCAGTAGGTCAGAATCATGTGGGCATTTTTTAAGTGACTGGTAATTGAATATGTATTCAAGTTTTGAGAAGCCATGGTCCAGGCAGGGCTGCCAAATGGAATCATGAGAGCCATATGTGTGACTGCTAATTTTCTAGTGGCCACATTTTTAAAAAGAATAATATATGCTTAAAATTGTTTTAAATAACCTATAATTTAACTTAGTACATCCAAAAATATTATTTCCACTTGTGGCAGTAGCCACATTTCAAGTCGTCAGTGTCCATAAGTGGTTCCCATGTTAGAAACAGTGGTCTAGTTCATGACTTAAATATTTTCTTTCTTTTACAATCTCCATTGATCTAACCTATACTCAGAGGTCCGAACAACTGTTGCTTGGGAGCATAAAAGCTGCCCATATGTAATGGAGAGCATTTTGTGGGGAAGGGGCAAGTTTTATAGACTCCTTACCTTGAATCTGCAGCATCCTTGGATTCATTTTCAGAAGTGCTCTCAAGTGGGCCTCCAGGTCCTTTACCTTGGAAACCAGTCCCCCCAGCTGGCTGTTGATCATGATGTCATTCTTCTGAGAGACCACAGGGTACAATGGGCACAATAATCCCTCTCCATGGGGCTCCTTCTTTAGTGGATTGATGCAGTGGAAGCAGCAGGTGTATCCGCACTTCAAATGTATGGGGTTTTCAAGATAAACCAGGCAGATTGGACATCTACTTGCTTGTTTAAAGTGCTCAGACATGGCCACTATTTGTGAGAAAATGAGCAAGATAATAGAGATTCCATATCCCAATCCATTAATTATATTTTATTTTTAGTTCTTTTTTTCTGAGTTTCCTTGTATTTTATCTCTTGCACTTAAGCTTATCACTATTATTTCATTTTCCTATTAATTGTATTTGGTTATTATATGGGCTTCACTTTCAAGCAAGGTTTAGGTCACAGAGGGTTACAATGGGGGCTGCAGAAGATCATTGGTTGGGGATGTCTGGGATGGGGGATTCATGGGAGTAAGTTCATCTTAATATACATGAAAGATATATAAAATTGTTCAAATGATCGAGGGATGGGGCATGGTCACGGTGGGTAGACAATCACTCAATAAATGAGGGAATACTGAATTCCCAGCCTGGAGAGCTCTGCCACATTCTCCAAGGGAGCAGCAACAGTCCCCTGAGTGCAGGGGCAGTGTCTGGCAAAAGAGGATGACTCAGTGATGGGTTCTTGTTATTGATGACTAGCCTTATGAATCTTTGCTCTTGTAATTGAAACTTGGCCTACTGTTATGGGGTGCCTAAGGGTTGCCACCTGAGAGCCTCCTTGTTGCTCAAAAGTGGCCTCTCTCTAAGCCAAACTCAGCATATGAATGCATTACCTTCCCCCCAACGTGGGACATGACTCCTGGGGATGAGCCTCCCTGGCAACGAGGGACTAATACCAAGTGCCAACTGGAAACATGACTGGGAAAAAGACCTTGACTAAAAGGTAAAGACAAATGAGTTCATGTGGCTAAGAGACTTCAAAGAGAGTCGGGACATCATCCCAGAGGTTATGCTTACACACACCTCAGTAGGATCTCATAGAACACCAAAGTGGATATCACCCCACACAGAAGGGCTCCTGAGAGCTCTGGAGACACCCAGGTCCTATATAAGGGGGGATAGCCCCAGAGATTGATGCCTTATCAGTGGACTCTACTTTGGAATCTGTGCTCCTGAGAGTGACAGAGTTGGACTCAAATAAGTCCTTCCTGCACATGGCCCATCTGTCCCTTCTATTCAAACCTATATGTGAGGCTGGGGTTTGTAGCTCTACTTCCAGAGACTGGAGCCTCTGGCCTGCTTATGTGCCAGCCATGCTTGGAATCTCGGTGGAGCTGCATCTTCTACTCTACAGCTCAATGGACTCACCCAAGTCACCTGATGAGGAGACAATGATGATGGACAATGGCCATCCCAGGGAATGGAGACAGCCTGCAGCTGAAGACAGGATAATCCCATCCACTGTATCCATGGGACATAAGCCCACTCTCACTTGGAGATGGAGGGGACATCACCATTCCAGTCCCCTCAGGATTGGGGGAAGAGCTATGGACTAGAGTGGACTTAATGGTATTCTGTTGTAGACATATTGGGATTCAAGCAATGGAAGAAATTATAGCAGTGAGGTGAAGCCAGTGGCCACTAGATGATTTCAGGGTGGGGAGGGGAAGGGCTGTTGTAATACAGGGGCTTTTTCAGGACTTGGGGATTGTCCTGAGTGACGTTGTGATGACAGATATAGGCCATTTTACATCAGCGTATACCATGCAAAACTGTGTGGTAGAGAGTTTGGTACGATGTGAACCATGGTCTATGCTTAGTGGCAAAACCCCAGGATTTGTATATCCATTGCAGGTGATGTGCCACACTAATGAAAGATGTTTATGTGAGATGTTATGGGAGGTATGGGAGGTGGAGATCATGGGAATCCCTGTAATTTTTGTGTAACATTTATGTAATCTAAGCATCTTTTAAAATATATATGAAAAAAATAACATTTATGTAAGCAGATGCATATATATGCATATATATATCTATATATCATTTTACAAATATTGGTTTGTATTGTGAAAATTTTGATTTTTACCCACAATAAAAAAAAAATAGAGATTCCATTATGTTCAATGACAATAGTCTCTGGGGCTTTCTCATAACAAGCCTAGCAAAACTGCCATCCGTAGTACAAGGTAATGAAGATAAATTATAAATATAAACACAAATGTGAAAGATTCATGACCCTGAACTACTGATAACTGAAATGATTATTGGAATGAAGGACAAGATTCATCATTTGGCTTTAAGTTGAGGTGATGGAAGAGTCTAGACCTGGATGTCCAAAAGAGAAGTCCCTAGGCACATGCAGTCATTGAACATCTGATGGGGCTTTTCTGAATTAAAATGTGCTGAACAGGTAAAACAGACCAGGGTTCTGAAGAACTGATAGAAAAAGTGAATGAATATAAACTGTTTCATTAAAAACTTTAAAAATTGTTCACATGTTGACATAATATTTTGGATATTAAAAATTTTAGTACCTTTTTCTTTAACTTTCATTGTGTGGCTACTCAAAAATTTATAATTACATGTGTAGGTCACACCTTATTTCTCTGGGACATCATTGGTTCACACTTAGAGTTGATCAAAGTCAGCTAATCAATCCTGACTGTGGTAAAGAACCACAACAGGGCCTGAGATGTTGAAGTCCAAAGTGGGAACACAATTCACCTATGGAAGAGAAGCCCATTTTGTGATTTCATTAAGGAAAATGATGAATATTTATTTCTCTTACCTGAGTACTGAAATCTAGGTTTTGCAAACTGCTCCTGAAAAGGAGACCCATCTCTAAGTGTACACATTGAACCTGGTCTTGAGTTGGTAGAATTAAAAATATTCTCCATTCATGGGCCTTCCTTTCTCATATCTGAGCTTTATAGATGTCTGAGAAGAAATAAAATATTTCATAAATCTGTACTCACCTCTTTTCACCTTGGTTCTCCTCTGGTATCCAGCTATTTCCACTGACAGCTCAGTTCCGGAGAGAGATTGTCCTACAAGAGGCTTTTATATAGAAGGCCCTTCCTCCCACCTTTTTCACATCATGCTGTTATTTTTAACTCAATCATGTTTTGATTTAATTCTGGCAGAAATGAGATTTTTCTGAACATCTTGAGAGGTTACCACAAACAAAGTTAATCACTTTATCCCGAGAAGTCTTTGCCCTATTAACATATCCAAACTATTGTCACATTTTTATTCTAGGTTAGTGTATTACCCAAAGGGATGCTGATGCAAAGTACCAGAACTTTGTTGGCTTTTATAAAGCATATTTATTTAGGATAGACACTTACTGTTACCAGACCCTAAAGAGTCCAACTCAAAGTACCTAAGTACTTTTCTCACTCCAAGTCTGTTGACACATGTTGATGCAAGATGGCAGGCAATGTCTGTGAGGGCTCAACCTTCCTCCTTCCTCTTAAAGCTCTGTAGTCCCAGCTTCTTCTGATCTCAGCTTCAAGCTGGCATGAGGCTCATCTTTCTCCCCAGGGCTCATTTCTCTCTGGGCTCAGCTGCTGTGTTTGCTCCACAAGGTCAGCTGTAGACTATCAAGCTCATCTCTCTTCCTGGGGCTTTGTCTATGGAGCACTCTCTCTTCCTGTATATCTGCATCTATGCATCTTACTTCTGTGTGAGAGTCTGTTTTATCCCCACCAAGGGAGCAGAGAATCAAACCTGCATGCCCTAATGATGTGGTTGAATCAAAACCCTAATATTGGTTCAATAAAGTAAAAGTGAAATCTCTGAATTTAATACAAAGGGTAATATGCCCAAGGGAACAGAGCAGCTTACAAACATAATCAATTTTTTTTTGAATCTTAAATAATATCAAACTGATATAGTTAGATATTGAATATTATGTGTATTGATAATAAGATTTAGTATTAGGACAGAAAGTTTTGATATTAAATGTTTGGTATCACTATTAATCTTTACAGAATGAATGGAGGTAGTTTCAAATACATTTTGTTTGCAAAAGTAAAACCACAGTTTTAGACCAAGGAAATTAATTAAACCTACACAGAAGACTTTCCTAAAACACACTCACTAGTCCACATTCACCTCTTCAAAAGGACTTTTTCTCTCATTTGCCAAGGCCCAGGTTTAGAAGTTTGCTAAATCAAAAGTCATGTGGTCCCTTTATAATCAATCAGTTACTCAAGGTCCTGTTTTTGTTAGTCAGTTAAAGAATCAAAAATTAAAGGTATTTCTTATAGTCTACAATCCTCTTATTTCTGATGTTATTAAAAATGTTATGTTTATTTAAACAATTTTTTTCTTCAGAAAGGCTTCTATACAGCTTTAGATGACTGACAAGTCTCCTTTTTGAAAGGAGAATGGAAAATTAGGAGAGGGGTATGTGTTATGGGGGAAGGGTGGGGAGTGAAGTGTGGATGGTGATTAAATAAATTGATTTTCATTTCCATGTTCATCATTTGCTGGGTTTTGCTGCATACTCTCATCATTTCAAATTCAAAGCTAAGGCCCCTGTCGAGTACTTGTGTCTCATGAAGGGAAACTGAAAACCATGCAATTTTACAAAATTGTGATGAATTTGATAACCATGTTTCATAGTCAGGTCCTGTTTTCTGTAGCCCTGGACAACTGTGTGGGAAGTGTGTGCTCCATGAATGAGATAGCCAGAGACTGCAATTAGAAAAGAAACCCAGAAATAAGTCATAATCTTCTACTCCAATCATTTAGGGTTGGTTCCTCACACCCCCAGTGCACAAAGCACACTGCCACAGCAATGGTAGGTCTGGGGAGAGGCTAAGGGTGATGGGAGGGAGGGTCCTGTTGTGCCCAACTTAAGGATTTTTGTTATTAATTTGCCTAAATAATTTTTGGAATTATGGAACTACTGTTGTTAAAATTGTTCCACTTATTTTGGCCTTTATTCTCCAAATGTAATAAGCCTGAATGGGTTTTAGTTTGTGACAAAATTTTAGACAATTCATAACACTTGATTAATTGAATAATAAAACGTGCTTCAGATCATCTCACAGCAAGCCCCAAGGTGGTGCCCTGTTGATGATTACAAAGAGGCTTTCTGCTCCCAGTTCTGATCCTGGCTTCTGCCTCCGTTTTACTTTCAGAAATGCCCACCAGAGATAGAGGTCCAAGGTGCATCAATGTGGTCACTGCTCAGTTCTGGAAACATTTGTGTCTCCTGATATCTAAGGACATCGTGACTACCTGGTCCTCACAAGATCATTTATAATTATAGCAGTTGATATTCATAGGTACATGGTCAGTGCTTCTTTATCTGCCTGGAAAATTTTAAGTCTGATAGACTGAACTGCAGAAAATCCACTAAACTCAAGATCATCCTCAATTGATTTCCTTACAGGAAACTTTCCTGATTTCCAAAGACAGATCATTTCTCCATCTTGTTCCCCAGGACAATATATAAAGACTTCGGATAGAACAATGTGCTGTTTTTACTTAATTTGTATGTTTTGTTTGTGGCAAGGAGACGACCATACTGAGAACTGAGACTGGCTTGATTTTGGATATGAAATATGCATATACAGCTAAAAGAAGACAGAAAATAATTTCAAATTAACATAATAATTTAAAGTTAATTTGCATTATTTAATGTCTTCTGATTTTTCACCCTCCCTACAGATTTCTTGATCCTCTTGGGTCATCTAAAACAAGAATATATCATGATTGAAGAAAGGACAATCCATTGTACATAATATAAAGAAGAAAGCAAGGAGATGCATCTGAATTGTTATTCCACATTGAGATGGGGAAATAGTAAAATTATATACAAACAATTTAAGTGTCTCTATCTAAGATGTAAAATTCACAGTTTTCTTTATTTAAACGATATTTATATATTTTCAAATGCCTCCAAACTTGAGATAAGCAAATTTAAGAAATATGAAGCACATAAAATATCAATAGAGAGAATCAATGTTTAATTTTATTTGAGGTACATAATTCCAGTCTTATGTATACACTACATATATTCAAACCACATGGTTTCACTATGTTATACAGCCCTGTGCTACATTTTTTTAGCTTTCCTTCTAGCAATACACATGATTTTAGACTTTCCCTTTAAACCACTGTCATATCCATATAATACCTTGGCTAGTCACAAACACTATGATGTACTTTCATCACTTGTAGTCATTTCCAAAGATTTACAAACAACGTAAATCTGTGCAACAAGTGTGCACAGATTAATCCTCAACTTTCCATTCTGTAACCTCATTGTATTTTCTGGTGACCTATATTCTAATTGTTAACTCCATGAGTGTACACAATATATTTAGTTCACAAGAGTGCAATCATATAGTATTTGTCCTTTTGTGCCCGCCTTGCTTCACTCAACATAATGTTGGTTGCATTCATCCATGTTGTCATATGCTTCATGAAATTCATTTCTTCTTACTGCTCCATAATATTCCATCATGTGTATACACCACAATTTACTTCTCCATTCATCAGTTGATGGACAACTGGGATGCTTAAATATTAAGAAAATTGTGAATAATGCTGCTATGAACCCTGGAGTATGGATGTACGTTCATATCATTGCTTTCAGTTCTTCTGGGTATATACTTGGTAATGGTATTGCTGGGTCACATGGCAAGTCTATATTCAACTTCCTTAGAAACTGCCAAACAGTCCTTCACAGTGGCTGTACAATTCTACATTCCCACCAATAGTGAATAAGCATTCATTTTACTCCACATCTCATCGAACACTTGTAGTTTTGTGACTTTTTAATAGTGAGCATTCAAATAAGAGTGAAATGATATCTCATTGTAGTTTTGATTTATATTACCATATTTGCTAGGGATGTTGAATATTTTTTATGTATTTATTCACCATTTGTATTTCTTCTTTGGACAATTATATATTCAAGTATTTTGCCCATTTTAAAATTATATCATGTCTTTTCATTGTTGAGATGTAATTAATATTTTTTTCTCTCTCCATAATATTATTATTATTATTTGGTGCTCCGGTGGCTCTGATTTCGGAGTACTTATCACTCTTATACTTGCTTTATGTGGGTATTTATTGTTTCCCTGCTTCACTAGATCATAAGTATCAGGAAAGAAGAAATCACATGTCTTTTCTCCTTTATTCCCCGAATGCTAATGCCAGGCACATAATTGGGGCTTAGCAAACATCTTTAGAAGAAATGAATAAAATGGAAATGGTGGAGTCTGAATTTCATGGGAGCAGAGAAGAAGATGCATGTGTGGGCAAAACAGGGTTTTGGGATAGGGTGAGGCTCAGAAGTGCTGTAGCTATTGATGCTGGAAAAAGGGTGGTGGTCCAAGATAGTATTAAGAATACTGTTTTAATTGTAAAATGCTTATGGCCATCTTTTTTTAACAAATCAATTTTTGATACATAATGATAAACCATACAATTCTTCCAAAATATACGATCAATGGTATTTGGTATAATCACATAGTTGTGTATTCATCAATTCAATCATTATTAGAGCATTTTCATTATTTCAATAACAATAATAAACCAAAAACTAAGAACCAAACAAGAAAATTCCTTACCTCTCAATTCTCTTTGTTTCCCCTGTTGTACATAAGTGTTATTTCTGACTATCTTTGCACAAATATTTATTTGTTTATTAAGAACACTTAGAGATATATTCACATACCATATGATCTAATCAATTGCTTCAACTATAATCACAATGTTGTACATTCATCATCACTTTATATAGGGAGAAGAGAAGGGAAAGGGGGCAGAAGGGGTGTTGGAAGAAATAACGCCTGGAAATTTCCCAAGTCTTTTGAAGGACATTGACATACATGTCCAGGAAGTGCAGCACACCTCAAACATTATAAATCTTAACAGGACTACCCCAAAATATATAGTTATTAAATTATCCAATGCTGAAAACAAAGAGAGAATACTGAAAACAGCAAGAGAAAAGAGATCCATAACATATAAGGGAAACTTGATAAGATTAAGTGCTGATATCTCATCTGAAACCAAGGAGGCAAGAAACCAGTGGTATGACATAGTTAAGTTGCTAAAAGAAAAAAACAAACAAACAAACAAAAAAACTGCCAGCTAAGAATTCTGTATCCATCAAATCTGGCATTCAAAAATGGGGGAGAGTCGAAAATATTCACATATAATGAGAAAATAAGAAGGACTGTTAACAAGAAATCTGAATTTCAAGAAATACTAAAGGGAGTTCTACAAGTTGAAAGGAAATAAACAAGAGAGAGAGTGTTGGGGGAGAGTGTGGAAAAGAAGATATTGGTAAGAATGGCTAATAACATAAAAAGAGAAATAAAAACAAATTATGACATATATAAACCTAAAGAAAATATGGCTAATGTAATTCCTTGACAGTAATAACATGGAATGTTAATGGATAAAACTCTCCAATCAAGAGACATGGTTTGGCAGAATGGGTAAGGAAATATGCCCCATCCTATATGATGTCTACAAGAAATTCACCTTAGACCCAGGGATGCAAGGAGGTTTCCAGTGAATGGTTGGAAAACAATTTTACATGCAAATAATAACCAAAAAGGGTGGGAGTAGCTACGCTAATATCACACAAAATGGACTTTAAATACAAAAGTATTGTAATAGACATAGAAGGACATTATATATTAATTAAAGATGTATAAAGAAGAAAGAACATTCAAAAACATCTATATACGTAATCAGGGCACCACAAAATACATTAGACAAGCATTGTCAAAACTAAGTGGAGAAATAGATACCTCTGCAATTATAGTGGGGGACATTAATACAGCATTATCACCAATAGACAGAACACCTTGAAACAGGATCTAAAAAGAGACAGAGAGCTAGAATTAGACATTAGAGAATCTAGATCTAATATATATACAATATGTCTATACAAATGCAGTGGGATATACATTCTTCTCGAGTGCACATGGATCGTTCTCCAGGATATACCACATAATAGGCCACAGAACAAATGTGAACAAATTCAGAAAGATTGAAATTATACAAAGTAATTTCTCTGACCACAATGGAATGAAGCTGGAAATCAGTAAGGGGCAGAGAACTGGATTAGACATGAAGATATGGAAGTTAGACAACACACTCTTAGACAATCAGTGGGACAAGGAATAAATTACAAAAGAAATCAGTAACTATCTTGAAATGAAAGAAAATGACAACATAACATGTCAGAACCTATGGCATGCAGCAAAAACAGTACTGAGAAGGAAGTTTATAGCCATAAATTCTGATTTTAAAAAAGAAGAAAGAGATAAAATGAAAGAACTAATTGCACATTTGGTGGAATTAGAAAGGAACAACAAACTAATCCCAAAGCAAGTAGAAAGAATCTAATAACTAAGATTAGAGCAGAGCTAAATGAAATTGAAAATAAGAAGGCTCTAAAAATAAATTAAAAAATCAAAAGCTGGTTGTTTGAGAAGATTAATAAAATTGAAAAAACATAGCTAGACTATCAAAAAATAAAAATAAAAGAAGAGATGCAAATACATAAAATAACAAACGAGGAAGGAGATATCACCACTGATCCCACAGAAAAAAGAGTATCATGAGAGAATACTTTGAAAAATTATATGCCAACAAGATGGACAACTTAGGTGAAATGAAGAGATTTCCAGAAACACAGAAATAGCCTACATTTAAAAAAGAAGAAATTGATAAAATCAACAGACCAATCACAAATAATGAAATTGAATTAGTCATCAAAAAACCTCACAAGTAAGATCCCAGTACCAGAAATCTTCAGAGGTGAATTCTAACAATCATTCCAGAAAGAACTTACAACAAACCTGCTCCAACTCTTCCAAAAAATAGAGGTGGAGAGAACATTGCCTAGCTCATTCTATGATGCCAACATCACCCTAATACCAAGTCCACACAAAGACACCACAAGAAAAGAAAACTATAGAACAATCTCTGTAATGAACCTAGATGCTAAAATTCTCAACACAATATTTGCTAATCATATTCAACAGCACATCAAAGTATACACTATGACAAAATTGGTGTCATCTCTCATATGCAAGGATAGTTTAACATAAGAAAATCAATGTAACGCACTATATTAACAGATCAAAAGAACAAAATCACATGATCATCTCTATTGATGCAGAGAAAACAATTGAGAAAATACAGCACTGCTTCTGGCTAAAAACATTTCAAAGGATAGGAATAGAAGGAAATGTCCTCAACATGATAAAGGGTATATAAAAATACCAACAACTGACATCATATTCAATGGTGAAATGCTAAAATCTTCCCCTCTAAGATCTTGAAAAAGGCAAGGATGCTCACTGTCACCACTCTTATTTAACATTGTGTTAGAAGTAGTTGTTCAAGCACTTGGGCAAGAAAAAGAAACAAAAGTCACCAAAATTGGAAAAGGAGTAAAAATCTCATTATTTGTCAATGACATGATCCTATACATAGAAAGTCCTGAGTAATCTACACCAAAGATTATAGAGCTTATAAAAGACTTCACTAAAGTGGCAGGATATAAGGTCAATGCACAAAAATTAGTAGCTTTTCTGTATACCAATTAAAAGCAACCTGAGGAAGCAAATCAAGAAATAAAATCAATTTCCAATGGCAACAAAAAGAATCAAATACCTGGAAGAAAATTAACTAAAGATGTGAAAGACTTGTACATGGAAAACTACACAAAATTGTTAAAGGAAATCAAGAAGACCTAAATAAATGGAAGGATATTCCCTGTTCATGGACAGGAAGCTTAAGCATCATTAAGATGTCTATCCTACCCAAACTAATTTACAGATTTAATGTAAACCCAATGAAAAGTACCACAGAATTTTTTTTACTGAATTGGAAAAGATAACTATGAAATTTATTTGGAATGGTAAGGAGCACTAAATAGCCAAATACAAATTGAGAAAGAAAAAATGAAATAGGAGGAAACACACTATGTGACATTAAAACATACTACAAAGCTGTAGTGCTCAAAACTGCATGGTATTGGCACAGTATAGACATACTGAACAATGGGACATAACTGAGAGTTCTGATATGGATCTTCACATATATGGTCAACTGATATTCCACAAGGCCTCCAAGCCCACTCAACTGGGAGAGAATGGCCTCTTCAACAAATGGTGTTTGGAGAACTGCATATCCATATTGAAAGGAATGGGAAAGGATCACTATCTCACACCCTATACAAAAATTAACTCAAAATGGATCAAAGATATAAATATAAGAACCAAGACAATAAAGCATCTGGATGAAAATGTAGGGAAGTATCTACAAGATCTTGTAATGGGAAATGGTTTCATAAATTTTATACCCAAAGCATGAGCAACAAAAGAAAAAAATAGATAAATGAGACCTCCTCAAAATTAAAAAAAAAAAAAAGAAAAGCTCTTCAAAGAAGTTTGTCAAGAAAGTGAAATGACTGCCTACTCAATGGGAGAAAATATTTGGTAACCACTTCTCCAACAGCGGCCTAATATTCAGTATATATAAAGAAATCCTGGCACACGGCCTGCTGAGGCGGTCTGGGCGGACACCATCGCGGTGGCCGAGGGCGCTGCGGACGCAGAAGCGGCGGGAGGAGCCGGAAGAGGCGCCTGCACCGCTGCGCGCCGGACCGCGCTCCCGCAGCCTCTTTTGGCCCTCGCACCGCCTCTTTTGGCCCTCGCGCCACGGTCCGCGCCTCGGCTTTGTGCGGGACATGCTGTAGCCCTCACCTGCAGGAGCCGGACGCGAGCCTCCCGGTCTCAGAGCGGCGCCCCAGCCCGCGGAGAGTTCACTCTCGGCTTGGCGCTCGCCGCCCGGCTGAGGGAGCGTCGGCGCTGCCGGCACTATGAGTGAAGAGTATATGCCAGGCGAGGGCGGCCGTGATGGTTTACGACGATGCCAATAAGAAGTGGGTGCCGGCTGGCGGCTCGGCCGTGTTCAGCAGAGTCCATATCTACCACCATACGGGGTGTGCAGGAAGATCCAAGACCACCAGGTCGTGATAAACTGTGCCATTCCTAAAGGGTTGAAGTACAATCAAGCTACGCAGACCTTCCACCAGTGGCGAGATGCTCGACAGGTGTATGGCCTCAACTTTGGCAGCAAAGAGGATGCCAACGTCTTCACAAGTGCCATGATGCATGCCTTAGAAGTGTTAAACTCACAGGAGGCAGGGCCAACATTGCCTAGACAGAACTCACAACTACCTAACCAAGTACAGAATGGCCCATCACAAGAAGAATTGGAAATTCAGAGAAGGCAACTTCGAGGAGCAGCGACAAAAGGAGCTGGAGCGGGAAAGGCTGGAAAGAGAGAGAATGGAAAGGGAGAGGATGGAGAGAGAGAGGTTAGAGAGGGAGCAGCTGGAGCAGGAGCAGCTGGAGTGGGAGAGGGAGCGCAGGCTGAACAGTGCGGGCATTGTCTCAGGACCACCTGCACCTCCCCCTGCTCCACCACTCCCACCAGGTCCTGCCTAGCCTTCAGCAGCCCTTCCTCCCCACCCCAGGACCCCCTCCACCTCCTCCACTTCCATCCTTCGGGCCTTTGGGCCTTCACCACCCCACCCCACCCCCACCTCCTCTTCCAATCAAGTACCCCCTCCTCCCCCACACCTCCTGCCCCTCCCCTCCCTGCATCTGGATTTTTTGTGGGATCCATGTCAAAAGACAATCGCTCTTTCTTTTTGTTTTGTTTTTTTTACCGGGAGGTCCCGGGATCGAACCCAGGTCCCTCCATATGGGAGACGGATGCCCAACCAGTTGAGCCATATCCGACAATCGCTCTTTAACTGGACTTGCAGCTGCAATTGTTGGAGCAAAACTTAGGTGTCACGGGTGGAGGATGCCTCTTTCCCAGGCGGAGGGAATACCGCTTCCTCCAAGACAGATAGGGGTGGTGGGAACTGACCCCTTCCTTTAGGAGGTAGTGGTTTAATGGAAGAAATGAGTGCCCTGCTGGCCAGGAGGAGAAGAATTGCTGAAAAGGGATCAACAATAGAAACATAACAAAAAGAAGACAAAAATGAAGATTCAGATCCTGTAACTTCTAAGGCCTCCTCAAAAAGTACACCTGAACCAACAAGAAAACCTTGGGAAAGAACAAATATAATGAATGGCAGCAAGTCACCAGTTATCTCCAGATGGGATTCTCCAAGGAAAAATCTGATTGTTTTTGACATCAGGGCCTATGGTTCATTGCACAGACCAAAATCTGCACCCTCCTCTCAGCTCAGTGCCAACGGAGTCCAGGCAGAGGGACTAGACTAGGACAGGTTGAAGCAGGACATTTTAGATGAAATGAGAAAAGAATTAACAAAACTAAAAGAAGAGCTCATCGATGCAATCAGGCAGGAACTGAGCAAGTCAAATACTGCATAAAGAAAAATAAGGAGAGATGGACTTTAATCTGGAGGAAAAAAATACCCACAAACACAACTGTTAACAACCATCAAAACTCCCCCTACGTTTTGTGAGCTGCAAGAAGAAAATGGAGACAAACTGTTGGAAGGAGGGAAAATCAGCATATTTTGAAAGTCCTCAGACCTACCACTCTGGCCATAAGCTGTCTCCTCCCAGCGTGCTGCTCTTTTCTCACCTTCACAACAGGATGGAAGAGAGTCCTGTAAGTGTTCTGTAACCGCTACTCAGAAAATGCTGTACTCATCAGGCAAGACCACAGTGCATCAGAATATTTTCATGTCAAGATAAAATTGCACATTTTCACAATCCATTGCTTAAATTAAGAGGAGAAATGCTTAAGAAGTACTTTTTTTCCCATAGAGTGCTAACGAAGAATTTAGCAAGTTATGCTATTGTATTGTAAATGTTTCAGGTTGTCTCCCTATCATATTTGATATTCCATGAATAAATGAGATCAGCTCTATATAGGTTAAGATCAGAAAATATGGAACAAATGGAATTGTATGTGCTTTCAAAGGGTGACATTTATAAGAAAGTGTCCTGAAAAATGATTTATCCAGCTTGAGGAATTTTAGATGATAGGAAGTCTCTCGAGTTAGCCTTCATGCAATTTTGTAGATTAAAACATAAAATCCATCCAGAATTTAAAGATTTAGATGCCTTCCTAAATTGTTACGCTTTACCAAATCTATCACTCCTACATGACAAAAACCAGTGGTCAAATGTAAGACAATATATTGTAGACTTACTGTAGCTTTTCAGCCTTTATTTTAGACTTATGCATGTGAACATTTTTCTAATGTAATTACAACCACCACAAAATGGCTTTTTTAATGGAAGACAGTTATGCATGTCACACTAATGTGTAGTGGGCTCTTCAAGGCCCAGTCCCAGGGAAAACATTTTGTAGAGTATAGGGGAATGGGAGGAAGGGAAGGAATAATTTTTTTAATTAAAGTTAGTTTCCACACTCTCTCTTTCTCAGTTACCTGCATGTATAATGATGAAGAATATTTTGTGACTTTAATTGATAAATACGTTAACAGAACCAAGTACTTAATCCTCTCCATCATGTCTTCAGCTGTTTGTATTTTAACTTTAGTAATTTCAATGATCTGAAACAGGATCCTGAGAGTCACACAAAATGTATCTTACTGTGGAACTCAAGAGTTTGGTCACTGAGTTGGTGGTTAGTTATTATTCTCCTGCAGTTGCACACATTTCAGGTGCCTGCACCTGCTGTGACGCTGCTTTTGAATTTTATGTTGACATTCAAGAAGTAGCAGCAATAGCAGCAGTTAGGGTCACAGAAACCATTAGGTAGTGGGAAACCCATGAGTTCTGCACAATTTTCCTTTAATGAACGAGGTGAAACCTCGGCAGTGGCAAGAAGGAATTAGATATTCTTTTTGCCGCCACCACGTGTTTCTTCGTGTGCGCATATAAGTTCCCTGTTCCACTCCTCTTTTCTTTGACACTGGTAAGATTAAAATAGGAGCAAAATCCTAAATGTTGCAAGGATAGCTTTTTGGAAAATTTAAAAAATCAAAAATTCTCTCCATGCTTTCCATGTTGATTTATGCTTGAGTTGTTATGTGCCATATTTGCTTTGAAATCTTAGATTGTCAGAAGCTTTACTAAAATTTGGAAGAAATAAGTCATTTCCATCTGCTTCGCAGAATTCTTAAACACCTCAGTTCACAACGTAAAAACTTGTTGGCAGCATTGTTTTCTAAGTGCTGCAGATTTGCAACATTATCACTTCATTGAGGTTTGAATGAGGGAAATTTTTCCTTGTTAAAATAGTTCCTGTTTCTGTAGAAACTTCTTTTTAAGATTAAACTGTAATAAGGTCTTTTCTCTCTACAAACTGTTCCTTGTCACATAGTACTAGTAAAGGCATTAAAGATGCAGCAAGCTAATTAAGTTCTAATTTCTAAAAGAAATAGGAGGCATTTTCATCTGTATTCATGTACTTTTGGTTATGCAAACACTTTAGTTTACAGTAGAATAGATTATTGGGTACAGTGGTCCAAAGTAAGATAAAAGACTAATAAAACCCTAGATCTTAAAAACTCTGGTTTATGCACTAAACGTTTTGTGCCTTGGTCTAATATTAACACAATGTCTGTGTAAAATGACAAAAAAGAACGAGTGTTCAGTCACGCTGTATTTTCCATCATTTTGCATTATTCCAGGTTGCTAAATGTGTTCTTTCCAAGAATTTTGGTTGAATTACTGTGTATATTCACTGTCATACGTGGCAGTTGTCAGTTAGAGATTTCAGTAATTAAAATGGAAAACTGAAGCTTACATTATTTTCCTTACTATCAAAACTCTGTTCCTTGGAACCACGTTATGACGATGGTTTTTGTGCTTTTACCAGGGGATTCTTAAGCTGAGTGCAGTCATGGGATCCTTTCTAACTGTGGGAAGGTCCAGCTCTCCTCAACACTGTGATCTGATCTGTGACAAATCTGTACTATACACTATTGTAAATGGCTCATGAGTCAATTGCAAACAAACTGAATGAACAAACCTTAGTGCTGGTGCTGAAATCTCTTCAGAATAGTTATCATGATTTTAAAAGTTTGTTTAAAAGTTTGCAAGCATCAAGTGTCAATCAAAACTGAAGATGAAACACTAATGAATGTTGAATTCTCATGCTTTAGCTGTACTTCCTTTTTAGTTTTTTCCAGTTCTTTGCTATTTTTACCGAACTGTTTCATTTAAATTTCCTACATGCTTTGTTTGTGCAATTGAAATAAAATTACAGTATATATATATAAATATATGACATATATTTAAAAAAAAAGAAATCCTACCTCTCAAAATTCAAAAGATAAACAACCCATTTAAAAAATGGACAATTCTCCAATGAAGAAATACAGATGACTAACAAGCACGTGAAAAGATGCTCAACATTACTAACTATTAGGAAAATGCAAATCAAAATTACAATGCAATATCATCTTACACCCATTAGACTGGTGGCTATTAAAAAAAAAAAGACAACAAACAAGATGGCAGCAGAGTAAAGAGCTTCTAGAATCAGCTCCTGCCATGCGGCAGTTAGTAATCATCCAGAGCTATCTAGAGCACATTTTGGGGTCTCCAGGACACCAGAAGTGTGTCCTGCAACATCTTTGAAAGAATGGAAGGAGACTGCCTATCTGTAGAGAAGATCGGAAAGTAGAGGACTCCACGCCATGGAGGCTGGTTTCCATTCTCCACTGCAGGCACAAGCCGCCCCAGGAGCTGTTCCATGGCTCTACTTCCCAAAAACAAGAAAGGAAGAGACAGTTGGGCACTAAATTCACTTACTGATTAGTAAATTCAGTGAGCTAAAGTATAATTCTAAGAACAGCTAAGGTTTGAACCTGTCCAAGTCAGAAAAAGGCCAGTAGCTGCCATCTTAACTCCACACCTGACAGGAGTGGATGCAGGGCTGACTGAAAATCACAGTGCTGGTAAGGACTGGCTTCTCTCCATCTATATCAGATTGCTGCTCTAGCCTAAGCCCAGGCCCACCTCAGTCACTGAGGAAGCTGGGGAAAGCTGTGCCAGCCTCTCGGGAAAATTACAGGCCATGCCACAGAGGCCGGTGATCATCCTACTTTGGTGGTGCAAGCCACCCCAAGAGCTATTCTGTGGCAGGAATTAGGAACTCTATTTCCCAAAACTGGGGGAGGAGGAGATGGTTGGCCACTGATTTCAGCTACTGATTGGTGAATTTGGCTCGCAAAAATATTACACTAAAAACAGCTAAAGTTTGAGCCTATCCAAGTCAGAAGGCCCCTGATAGCCTCTCTGCCCTCAGCATGAGGGGAAGCTGGGCTGATGAAAATCACAGTGATGGTAGAAAATGATTTTTTCACCCAGAATGGCTTGCAGCCCTATTCTAGACTTCAGCCCCACCTCTAGCATGGAGGAAGCTGGTGGGGCCTGCTCCAGCCAATCCAGGTAACCGCAGGTACATTTTGCTGGCACAGACTGAATAATTGGAAGGCTACCAGGTCAGTTGTGGTCATCTTGGGCATGCACTGCATAGATTGCTGCCCACACCTGCAGCTCCACCCCCACCACAGGCAGGGGAGAAAAGGGCTTGAAGTTTCATCAGTCTCTCTGGGCAACTACAGTCTAGGCCTGCATGAGTTGGATTATTCCACACAGCTGTGGTTCTGTCCCTACCCTTGGCAAAAGTGAAAGTTGGGAGAAGCTTCATTGGTCCTTGGGGCATGGAGGGCAGCTTGAGCCTCCACAGCTTATAGCAACAACCACATCGTTGTCTCCTAATACACAACCAGCAAGAAAGAAAGGGCAGAAAGCCCTAAACTAAAGAGAAAAACTGCACTCAGAATAAACACTCTAGTAAGAAGATGCCAAGACACCAACAAAAATTTACAATCCACACCAAGAAACAGGAAGATATGGCCCAGTTAAAGAAATGAGATAAACCTCCCGATGACATAAAGGAGTTGAGACAACTAATCATAGATGTTCAAACAAATCTTAATAAATTCAATGAGATGCATAAAGAAATTAAAGATATTAATAAGACATTTGATGAGCACAAAGAAGAATTTGAAAGCATACACAAGAAAAGAGCAGATCTTATGGGAATGAAAGCTGCAATAAATGAAATAAAAAATACACTGAAATCATATAATAGCTGATTTGAGGTGGGAGAAGAAAGGATTGGTGAGCTTGAAGAAATGGCCTCTGAAAGTGAACATACAAAAGAACAGCTAAAGAAAAGATTGTATATCCATTAAGTATATTTTATTTTATTTATTTATTTTCTGAGTTTCCTTGTATTTTACCTCTTGCATTTAAGCTTATCACTATTATTTCATTTTCCTATTAATTGTATTTGGTTATTACAGGAGCTTCATCTTCAAGGAAGGTTTAGATCACAGAAGGGTTACAATGGAGGCTGCCGAGGATCATTGGTGGGGGGTGTCTGGGATGGGGGATTCATGGGAGTAAGTTCATCTGAATATACATGAAAGATATATAAAATTGTTCAAATGATCAAGGGATGGGGCATGGTCATGGTGGGTAGACAATCACTCAATAAATGAGGGAATACTGAATTCCCAGCCTGGAGAGCTCTATCACATTCTCCAAGGGAGCAGCAACAGTCCCCTGAGTGCAGGGGCAGTGTCTGGCAAAAGAGGATGACTCAGTGATGGGTTCTTGTTATTGATGACTAGCCTTATGAGTCTTTGCTCTTGTAATTGAAAATTAGCCTACTGTTATGTGGTGCCTAAGGGTTGCCACCTGAGAGCCTCCTTGTTGCTCAAATGTGGCCTCTCTGTAAGCCAAACTCAGCATATGAATGCATTATCTCCCCTCCAACATGTGACATGACTCCCGGGGATGAGCCTCCCTGACAATGAAGGATTAATACCAAGTGCCAACTGGCAACACGACTGGGAAAAAGACCTTGACTAAAAGGGGGAAAAGGTAAAGACAAATGAATTCCTGTGGCTAAGAGACTTCAAAGAGAGTCGGGAGATCATCCCAGAGGTTACGCTTATGCACACCTCAGTAGGATCTCATAGAACACCAAAGTGGATATCACCCCACACAGAAGGGCTCCTGAGAGCTCTGGAGACACCCAAGTCCTATATAAGGGGGGATAGCCCCAGAGATTGATGCCTTATTAGTGGGCTCTACTTTGGAATCTGTGATCCTGAGAGTGACAGAGTTGGACTCAAATAAGTCCTTCCTGCACATGGTCCATCTGTCCCTTCTATTCAAACCTATATGTGATGCTGGAGTTTGTATGTGTACTTCCAGAGACTGGAGCCTCTGGCCTGCTTATGTGCCAGCCATGCTTGGAATCTCGGTGGAGCTGCATCTTCTACTCTACAGCTCAATGGACTCACCCAAGTCACCTGATGAGGAGACAATGATGATGGACAATGGCCATCCCAGGGAATGGAGACAGCCTGCAGCTGAAGGCAGGATAATCCCATCCACCGTATCCTTGGTATATAAGCCCACTCTCACTTGGAGATGGAGTGGACATCACCATCCCAGTCCCCTCAGGATTGGGGGAAGAGCTATAGACTAGAGTGGATTTAGTGGTATTCTGTTTTAGACATTTTGTGATTCAAGCAATGGAAGAAATTATAACAGTGAGGTGGAGCCAGTGGCCACTACACGCTTTCGGGGCAGGGAGGGGAGGGGCAATTGTAATACAGGGGCTTTTTCAGGACTTGGGGTTTGTCCTGAGTGACATTGTGGTGAAGGTATATGCCATTTTACATCAGCATATACCATGCAGAACTGTGTGGGAGAGAGTGTGGTCTGCTATGTGATCTGTGGTCCATGCTTAGTGGTAAAGCCCCAGGTGTGTATATCCATTGCAGATGATGTGCCACACTAATGAAAGATGTTTATGTGGGATGTTATGGGAGGTGTGGAAGGTGGGGAACATGGAAATCCCTGTAATTTTTGTGTAACATTTATGTAATCTAAGCATCTTTTAAAATATATATATGTATATATAAAATAACACTTATTTAAGCAAATGCACATATATGAATATATATTTATATATAATCTTACAAATATTGGTTTGTATTGTGAAAAATTTGATTTTTACCCACAATAAAAAAAGAAGAAAAAACATGAACAAGGTGGTCTCAGGTACATAAATAACAGCAAGAGACATGCAAACATACATGCCAATGGTGTCCCAGAGGAGATGAGAATGGAAAAGGGACAAAAGGAATATTTTAGTAAATAATTGTAGAATATTTCCCAACTCTAATAAAGGACATAGATATCCATGTCCAAGAAGCACGATGTATTCCCATCTGAAAAATTCCAAATTGACCAACTCTGAGACACATACTATTCAGAATGTAAAATGTCAAAGACAAAGAAAGAATTCTGAGAGCAGCAAGAGAAAAACAACAGAAAACATATGAGACACCCAATAAAATTAATTGCTTATTTCTCTTCAGAAACCAAGAAGATAGTGGCAGGATATATTTAAGGTCCTGCAAGAGAAAAACTTCCATCAAAGAATCTTATATCCAGCAAAATTGTCTTTCAAAAATGTGGGCAAGTTTAAAATATTCACAGATAAACAGAAACTGAGTGAGTTTTGTAACCAAGAGACCTGCTTTGCAGGAAATACTAAATGGTGTGCTACAGCCTGAAAAGAAAAGACAGGAGAGACAGGCCTGGAAAAGAGTCTAGAAATGAATATTATAACAATAACATAACAAAAATTATCAAAATTTGTTGAAAATAAAATATTCAGGAATAGACTTAACCAATGATGTGGAGCCCTTGTCTTCAGAAAACTACAACTCATTCTTAGGAGAAATCAAAAGAAGACCTAAGGTGCCCAAGGGCGGCCAAGATTGTGTTAGTGTAGGAGGGCACACACTGCAAGCTCCCAGAGCAAGGCGGATTGTGGATGGGGTCCTGCTCGGGGGTCTGTGCTGTGCACGCATGGAGTGAGAAGCTTGGGACATCTATCTGCGCGGATCAGCGGCGTGGACCGAACGGTGGAGATTCGTGAGTTTTGAGGCTGCCGGTGGATATTGGCACAGGCGGCTGAGCCCCGTGGTTAGGGAAAAAAAAAATTAAATAAAACGGCCATTTGGAGCCGTGGGCGGGGTGAAAAGGTTTTATTTTCTGGGGATCTGGCTGCCTGGTGCCCCTTGGACCTTGTGTGAACAGAACAAATGAGCTAATCAGCACCCTGTGTACTGGAGGGGGGATTTTGGTCAGGGAACGGAGCTGATTTCCCTAGCCACCCAGGGATAAGCCCCAGGCCGCTGCAGAGCCAGGAAGAAGGGACACTTCCCAAAAAAGGGAGGGTTCTGTTGGAAGACAGGTAAGGGTATTTTATATTTTTAGACATTGATCTGGCTGCCTGCACAGCCCCATAGCTTTGGGGAGTAGATAAGCTGACCTGAAGCAGCATTAGGCTGAGAGCAGATACGAATCTGCACTCAAACTGATTTACTAAGCAGCCTGGTGATGCTCGAGCTTGGCTCCAGAAGGGACGGAATCCGCCCTCTTTAGCACTCCTCACTGACTAACAACAGAGCTTCAGCTAACCTGGGGAGTCCAGAAAGTGGGACGTGCTTGATTAATTTCCACGGGCCCAGCTAGGGTCCCTTCCGTAAGGGGGTTGGTCTAGAGGAGGTATTATTTTGGATCCTGCATTTGGCTAAAAAAATAAAAATTAAAAAAAAAAAAGTGAGGTCACCTCAACAAATGAAAAATAAATTCTTTTTAATTTAATTTAATACCTAAAAGCTGCTTCAGGAGCTGCATATAGAAACCTGTGGGGAAATTGATTGATAAACACAAGTAGACAGGAAGGATCCATGTGGACCCTAGGGGAATCATTGACCCACCTTAGCTCTGTTTGACTGCTTGCCTGTGTGGGTCTTTGGTTTCTCTCTGTTACTTTCTGGTCTATTGCTATTATTTCCTCTTTCCTCCCCCCTTCATTTTCCTTCTATATATATATATATTTTTTTTTTTTTTTTTTTTAATTTTTTTTTAAATAGGTGCTGCCAGCTTGTCGCTTCTTTGCTGGGATTCTTTTTCAGTAATTTCCCACTCGCTGTATATATTGATTCTGTATTACAAACTATCGCTTATCCTTCCTGCATCTTTCTGCCTTCTGTTTCTGTTGTGGTTCTTAGAGACAACATTTTTTCATAGGCCCACAACTTAAGGGTGTCAATTTCTATTCCATCTATTTTGTTTTCTTCTTCTTCTTTTTTTTTTTTTTAATTAGTATTAAATTTTTCCTTTCAGACCTTTCTCTACTATTTCTCTCCCTCCTCATAATTCTAGCCTTCTAAATCACTATATATATATATTCCTCCATTTGTTTTCCCAGTCCATTGTAGGAACTCCATATTTTTTCCTACTACTCTACACTGCCTACACAAGTTAAATATTCATTTCATTAAGTCTCATTTTGCCACTCTTCTAACTTTTATCAATATTTCTATTATCCTTCTGCCTTCCTTACATTTTTTGATTCCTCTAGCACTAACCTTTTGCCTTCAAAGAAACATATAAAGAAGCAAGGAAATAAAATAAGAAGAAAAACTGCCAAAGAGAACACTTAACTCACACGCAGAACCAACAACTAAATAAAATTCTAGAGCATAGAGAATAGCTGATCAACTGAACAAACCCATTCAAGATAATATGATGACCAGAGGGCAACAGAAAAATACAAATGACTCTGAGAAACTGGAAAACATTGACCAGTCCAATGCACAAAATAAAAACCAGGAAGCAATGCAGAACATCGAACAACTAATGAAAGCTATCCAAACAAATATCATGGACCAACTTAAAGAACTGAAGGAAGAGATTAAGGATATAAAGAAGACACTGGGAGAACATACTGAAGAAATAGCTAAAATGCCTAAAAAGGTAATGGATATGATGGTGAACAAAGGCACAAGTCAAGAAATGAAAAAGACACTGGACTCACATGGCAGCAGATTTCAACAGGCAGAGGAAAGAATTAGTGATATGGAAGACAATACAGTTGAA
>JAKSZT010037046.1:1381632-1392642 GCA_026826555.1 Tolypeutes matacus
CAGCATATGATTGCATTACCTTCCCCCCAATGTGGGACATGACTCCCAGGGATGAGACTCCCTGGCAACGAGGGATTAATACCAAGTGCCAACTGGCAGCTTTGCACAATGTCAGTATCGCAGCCAATGAGGTTTATCTGAGGCACGATTATTGCTAATTGAAAACTTTTCCCAAGTGCCAACTGGCAACACAACTGGAAAAAGACCTTGAATAAAAGGGGGAAATGGTAAAGACAAATGAGTTCAAGTGGCTAAGAGACTTCAAAGAGAGTCCGGAGGTCATCCCAGAGGTAACTCTTACGCACACCTCAGTAGGAGCTCATAGAACATCTAAGTGCCTATCACCACACTCAGTGGGGTTCCTGAGAGCTCTCGAGACACCCTGGTCCTATATAAGGGGGGATAGCCCCAGAGACTGATGCCTTATCAGGGGGTTCTATTTTGGAATCTGTGCTCCTGAGAGTGACAGAATTAGACTCAAATAAGTCCTCCCTGCACATGGTTCACCAGTCCCTTCTATTCAAACCTATATGCGATGCTGGAAGTTTTAGGTATACTTCCAGAGACTGGAGCCTCCCGCCTACCTATGTACCAGGTGTGCATGAAATCTAGGTGGAGCTGCAACTCCTACCCTACAGCTCAATGGACTCATCCAAGTCACCTGGTGAGGAGACAACGATGGGAAATGGCCATCCCAGGGAACGGAGAGGGCCTGCATCTGCAGGCAGGATCATCCCACCCATCATATCCATGGGATATAAGCCCTTTCTCACTTGGAGTTGGAGTGGACATCACCATCCCAGTCGCCTCTGGATTGGGGGAAGAACTATGGACTAGAGTGGACTTGATGGTATTCTCTTGTTCACATATGGTGATTCTAGCAATGCAAGAAATTATAACAATGAGGTGGAGCCAGTGGCCACTTGACACTTTTGGGGTAGGGAGGGGACGAGCAGTTGAAATACAGTGGCTTCTTTGGGAGTTGGAGGTTGTCCTGAGTACTGTTGTGGCAACGGATGTAGGCCATTTTAAATCAGCACACACCACTCAGAACTGAGTGGGAGAGACTGTGGTCTACAGTGTGAACTGTGGTCTATGGTTGGTGGAAAGGCTCCAGGATGTGTAAGTTCATTGAGGGTGGTGTGCCACACTGTGGGAGATGTTTGTGTGGGATGTGATGGGAGGTGTGGGAGGTGGGCAACATGGGAATCCCAGTGGGTTCCGTGTAATATTTTGGGTAATCTAAGCACCTCTTAAAATATATGTATATATATATATATATAAAAAAAAAAAAAAGAAAAAAGATACTCATAAAGAGCATTATTGGGCCAACTGAAAAAATTTAAATATGAACTGCAGACCAGATAATACTATTTTGTCAATGTTCATGCCTGTTTTTTAAAATTACACTGAGCTTGTCTAAGAGAATGTCCTTGTTCTTCAGAAACACATAGTTAAGTATGTATTAAGTGTAGTTCAGAAAAAACATGCATTTATGTGAGGTATATAGAAAGAGAATAATAAAAATGGGGCAAAATATAAAAAGTTGGTGAATCTGAGTAAAAGGAATACAGAAATGCCTTGTACTATTTCTCTATGTAAGTTTGAAAGTATATTAAACATAAATAAAGACAGAACAAAAATGGGAGGTGAAGGAAAGATGTAGAAGGAAATAGAGTAGTAAAGGCTTCATCTTTCATAGCAGAGAGTCAGTCAACACTGTCAAAAATTAAAACATTTCTGTTTTATAATATAATGTCGTTAGTGTCATAATGATTAGCAAAATCTTTCTTTAAGCTTAGGATCTTTAAGGAAGTAATATCTTTTGAAGGGAAAAACATTTATCAAAAATTCAAAAACCTGCATTTTGAAATCTAGTAAATTGGAATAAAATTAAATTTTGGCAAAAAAAAAAAAAAAAAAAAGAATAGAAAAACCGAGCATACACAACAGCTCACTGAGGGCTACAACAAGGAGTCAGTCCAAAGATATGAATGTTAGTGCATGTGGGTTTCAACAGAGGGTAAAGATAACAGAAAAAAATGGGTAATGACATTGGAACCACAGAAGGACAATCAGATCACAAAATGGATTTTAATCAGGGCATGAAGCAATTCCCTGGCCCAGGACCTGGCTGCCAGGAGGCCACTTACTCACTGGTTCGTTGTGATCATGCAGTGCAGAGACTTACAGATGGCCATGTAGCAGTAATAGGTCATCACCAGGACCAGGATGGACTCAACTCCCACAAAGAAATGCTCTGCAAAGAGCTGAGTCATGCACCTATTGAAGGAAATAGTTTTCTTCTAAGTAAGTCAAATTCATTTTGGGGGCTGAGGTAGAAGAGGAGTCATCAAAAAGGACAAGAAAAACAGAAAATGTACCTAGGGGAGCCCAGGCTGGGCTACTATTGAGGGTCACTACAATGAGTAGATCACCTGTCAAGGTGAGAAAGTAGATCATTGTAAACTCAACAAACAAGAGGATCTCCATGCCCAGGTCTGTGTCATGCTGAGCATGATGTATTCTGTAATATTGTTTCTTGTTGCCTGAATTGAGGTTTTCATATACATAATTGATTTATCTGAAAATAGTTTGCAATGGAGGTAGTTCAAGAAATAATATATCTGTCAGATGATTTGTTTCATGTAAGATAGTTGGAAACCACTAGGTATAAATTCCAGACTTAAAATTGTGCCATATTGTTAGTTGCATATTGAACACAGAGCCCTCTTCTACACACACACACACACACACACACACGCACACACGGAGTAATTTTGATGACTGTTGACATGCCAGGCATATCTCCTGCTAATCATACATGGATGGATCTTTAACTAATCACTGCCATAGTCTTCTCTGTCATAGAAAATGAGGAATAAAAAGAGCACCAGTAAGTATGATCAGAGACTTGGATTATATGTTTTTATAAAAAGTATCGTGTACCCTGACAATGATTCCTGCTGATGAGGCTAGGATGCAGCAGTTTTTATTTGTATTCTTTTCACCTTATTTCAGGGTGGATTTAAAACAACAGGTTATTTCTGTTTGAAATTAGGGATGCTTTAGTGACAGTTCAGAATCAACTGAAATTAGTGAGTATTTGAGATGCATACAGGTAGACCTTGACATATTTGTGAGCTCATTGACTCAAAATTGTATAAGAATATCAGATTCTTTTTTTAAAGATCTATTTAATTTATTTATTTCTCTCCACCCCCTCAATGTTTGCACTTGCTATGTCTGTTCCTCTTCCTTGTTACTTTAGGAAGCACTGGGAACCAAACCCAGGAACTCTGATGTGAGAGATAGGTGCCTAAACACTTGAGCCACCACCATTCCCTGCTCTGTTGTGTCTCTCACTATCTTTTTCTTCTTGTGTCTCTTGTTGCATCAACTTGCCACCCTTGCCTGTCATGCCAGCTTGCTGGCTCCTTTAGGAGGCACTGAGAGCAAACCAGGGACCTCCCATATGGAAGGCGGGAGCCCACTCACTTGAGCCACATCTTCCAATATACCAAATTCTTTATTGAAAACCTCTGTAAGAAGGGTGTCCTGAAGAGGTAAAAACAGACACCATGATGGAATCAACTATTCCCCTAATTGATTTGAAAGAATGGAAGTCACTATTTGTGGATATTCAGTTATATTTAAAGTTCAGGGATATTTTGCAAATCAACATTCAATTTAAGGAAGATTATATAATGTTCCCTGGATATGTTATGAAAACAGATACTTTTAACATGAAAGAAAAAAAGCATCATAATATATTGGACAGAGACTGTTCTTCAAAACAGATGGATTATGTTTGCATTCTGGTTTCAGTGAACAGTACCTATGTTATGTTGTGTATGGTTCTTCATTTACTGACCCTAAACTTTTTCATAGATAATATTGCAAAAATTACAAAGGACGAAGAAGAATTGAAGGACATTGTTACTACTTAGGTCAAAATTTGTATCAAAAATGTAAAAAGTATAGTTTTCCAAACATTTATAAATTATGCATAAAAGAAAGAAAAATTAAAATAACACATATGAAAATTATTATCCTTGAAATAATTGCTCATTATATCAAGAGAGAAAAAAAATGAATTAAATAAGGATATCAGCCAACTAAGTATTCATCTCAAAAAGGAAAACCACCAATTACATTAGGATGTTTGAATGCAGAAATCAATATAGGGGGTCGGATGTGGCTCAAATAGTTGGACACCCATTTCCCACATGGAGGGACCTGGGTTCGATCCCCGGGAACTCCTGGTAAAATAAAAGAAAAGATATAGAAGGCGCGTGGGCATCGAGGGCTCTCCATCAGGCTCTGTGAGGGGGTGAGCCCCCAGACCACATGAGCAGGTAAGCCCCCAGGCCTCATGAGTAGGTGAGCCCCCAGGCCCAACACCTGGGTGGGCCAGGCCCTGCCAAGCCATGCAGGAAGATGATGACATTACAGGAGAGTGACACAAGGGATATCCAAGATGAGACACAGAAAAAAACAGGAAATGAGGTGGTGCAGGTGGCAGAATGCCTCTCTCCCACAGGATCGAATCCCGGTGAAGACAGGAGGAGAACGATGAAAAGAGAGGGCAGGAAACAGGCTTAGAGAATTGCCCCTCAAATGGACACACACAAAAAACAGGAAAAACGAGGGTAGAGGGCTTAAAATGGATAAAAGTAAAATAAATAAATAAATCTAAAAAAAAAGAAAATATATTAATTATCTATAGAAAATATTAAATCTTATATATAAAATAAAAAAACATTGTTTTCAAAAAATACAATAAAAACATATAAGCTCAATATAAGCAAGTATAATCAAGTCCCAAAGGACATCAATTTAATGAATATTCTTAAAAATTGTGAAAATAGCAGTGGGGATAATGTAAGCTTTGTAGTAACTAACAGGCATTTTTCAAAACAAAATAAATCTCTTCATAATAGCATCAAAAAAAGGAAAGTATATATATATAACTAAAAAAATAAAAATGAATCTTGTTCATTAAAACCTTAAATTAGAGCATAAATCTGTTCAAATACATAAAAACAAAATAATAAATATTTATCTGATGTCTAGATTGGAAGTGCATGTTAAGCAAATTGCAGTGATATAAAACATAGGGCAAACATCATAAATTCAACTATATAAGTCATGGAATATTCTTGATATAAGTAACATAATTTTTATGGCCAACTATTTCTATAAATAGCATTTAGGAGGATAAGTCTACTCACAATATTGTTAAAAATGTGAAAAAGTAATAAAAAAATGAGACATCAGAAATCCTCTGTTTTGAAAGTAAAGAAATGCAATGTAAAATTTAAAACATTTAAATGACAAATTAACCAAGATAAATGAAAACTCTATTATCCAGTACTGGTGAATGTTGGTGATATAAAATAATCTGGATATAAATTTGGTTCTATATAATAAGAGCTTTATTATTTATCATAACCTTCCAGTATTCCTTACACATTTGAATCTGTTCTAGATAAAATATATTGGCCAAACTTAAGCATGCAGCTTTTATTTCACATTTTTTAAACAAAAGTAAAAAATGAAGGTAACCAAAATATCTAAATAAAGGTGGACAATTAAATGAATTAGAAATGTAATTTAAATGGTCAGATTCACATTAAATTGTTTTGTAAGAAGAATTAATGATGAGGAAGTTACTTTCAATGTGGTACTGAGTGGAAAATTCAGATATAAACATTTATATATTAGGCTATCAAGTGCATACAATGGCATATGTTATATAGAAAAGTTTCTAAAGAATACATTAAAATAAATTGTGCTATTTGAATTATGGTATTAATTGCAATTATTGTGGGCTTCTATTATAAATTTTCTGATGTTTTTTTTTTTTCAAAAAATATATTGCTTTTATAATCAGTAAAACAATTTAATATGTCATTGTATTTTCTCATCTCTGGTGTCAGACCACATTGCTTTGAGTGATTGCTTTTCTAAGTAGATGGGGCTATGACAATCTTAACCTTCAATGATAGTTGGAATACATGTATAAATATGACAATTGTAAATTGAGTCCAGTTTCACCTTTAGAGAAAAATACCAGTTAAGAAGCCACAGCTTGAACCTACCTGTCTGAATATGTTTGGAGAAGTAGCAGATTCAATTTATGACAAGACCTCTTATTTTTGGAGAACATTTTGTATGGATTTAGTAACCACTAATCCATCATTAACTACTGCTTTGCAGATCATCTATTTTTAACTTAAGTATAATATTTATTTTCCTTAATTAATCAAATTGAAAATGATTGCTATGAAAGACTTCCTAAATAAATACAAATTCATATGCTGAGATTATCTTGCTCTGTAGGCTCACCCAATTCTGTGAATATGGACCACAAGTATTCCAGCTCAGAAGCAGATTCCTTCAGTCAGAACCTCCAGATATTTAGTATTAAAAAGAAATTGATGAGACAACACCTAATCATTGGAGGATATTTCTTCCCGTCTCCTTCCTGCACATTTGCAGGACTTCATACCAAGAGGAACTATACTATACAAGCCACATGATCAAAACTGTAACCTGATTTAAAGCCCTGGAAATAGCAAACTATGTTAGAGCAGAAAATTTAGGGAATGTAGGTTCCTTGATCTCAACAACAAATTAATATTGTCCTGGAGTAGCAGATTCCTGAATTCAGGTATTTTTTTTTAAACTTTATTTTGTACATTTAATAATTGAAAACATAAACAATTAAAAACTAAAAAGTAAACACAGATGAATAAATATATACAATTCTCAATTAAATGTAATGGATACATGTAATTTTTTTTTGAATCAAACAATATATTACACAATATATTTGGTTCATAGTAATACATTCATACAATATTTGTCTTTTTGTGTCTGTCTTGCTTCACTCAACATAATGTCCTCCAGGTTCATCCATGTTGCCATATGCTTTATGACTTCATTTCTTCTTACAGCTAGATAGCTCCTTTGGTCCCTATATGCCTGGATCCAAATGAGTTGGAAATAGTACTAACCAGCCCCTATAATCCATAGTTGTTATATTAAATATTCTTCTAGTACTGATCAAACAGGATCAGAGAGCCAGCTGCTGTAGTTTAGCAGCATCTTATGCCTGTGGTTTAGAAGAGATCTTAGAGTCTGGGATATGGGGCACATTATGTTTAGTCAGGGAAGTACAGGTGCATGACCCAGTCAGAGGCTATGTAACAATCCTATACCTGCCTCACAGGGTTAAATGTAGGATTGAGCAAGATAATAGTGAAATTATAGGTCAATGAAAAACTGATATCTTACTGTTGGTGCCCTGATGATAGACATGTGTCAGATAATTGCTGTAAAATATTAAAAATGTGAATCACACTGATGAGTAAGACTTTTGTAATACAATAAGCTGCACCTCCTAGAACTGGCTCTTCTAATTACTATCTATGAAAACTTGGGCAATTTTCTCAAGATTCTTTTTGCCTCATTTCTTATAAATATACAAAGGGGATGAGAAGGAACCTATCACATGGGACTGTTGTGGTGCTATATGAGATAATGCATGTAATGCTAAGAATACAGTTAGACATAGAGCATATCTATTTTTGTCAATTGTTATCTTTTGTACAGGAAATGAGAATTCATGGTGGGACTGACTTAGGTTCTGGCAAGAATTGTTGCATCATTATAGATGATTAGCTATAGATATACATATAGAATCTATTCTTCTTTCCTCTTATGTTTGTTAGGATTCTGGGAAAATGAAGAAATTAGGAGAGAAAAAAAGCCAAGTTTTGAAATATTTAATAAAGATTCAAATATCATTATAATTCTGATTTTTTATGCACGTTTGATTGCTTAACTTTAAAATGAAGTTGAGAGTCGCTGAAAAGGTTGTAGGAGATAAAGGAAATATGGATATCATAAGAACTAATATTTTGAGCACTTTTAACTATCAGCTACTCTGCTAAGTACAGTACCTCATCTGAGTTTCCTATAATCCCCATAAGGGAAATAATATTATATCAAAATATATATTAGGAAATTCAGCCAATTCCTGAGCTCAAATCATTATGCTATTGTACCTCATCACACACTTATGTTGTGATGTGACTATATATTGGATGTGATGGGAAGGAAGTGCTGACTCAGACCTTCTCTGGATATTTAGGAGCTTTCATTTTATCACAAAAGTCAAGCAGGACTTACTCCTCAGACAGATCCAATATTTAGTAGCTGAACAGGACAGAGATATTGGAGAAAAAGAGATTGTGTTCTAATTTCCTTTCCTACTTTTTGCCCCCCACCTGGTGACCTGCCTAAGCACAATATAGACATCTTTGATTTAGATTTAGGCACGGGGATATCCTCTATATGAATGGGCTGTGCTAACATCCCAGAGGAGTCTGTAGTTTATTCAATATTCTTTGACCTATTAATATATAATGCTAAAGTGTCAATTATCTTACCAGGGCCTGTCAAACAACCTTAAATAAAATATAGTTATTGGGAGAAATACCAAAAGATAACCTGTGAAATCATCAAGCTCATGTGTTTTGCATAGAAAACCCTTGGAAAATATTTTCTGAATTAAATTGAGAGAAATGTTTGCATGACAGACATACCTACACACATAAAATTATTGGTTGTTATATATTTGCTCAACTTCTTTGTGCCTCAATGTTCTATTTTGCAAAGGAGATATTGTAAAAAATGTGGTATGAGGGAAGAAGATATGAATTACATCATTCTATGTATCAAAACCAAAGCAAGAAAGTTTATAGTGGAGCACAGTATGAAAGAAAAATTTCTGAAAGAAAAATTTTCCTAGGGCTAGTACATACCCAGCAAGATCTTTCAAAAACTAACAGAAAATATTTTTTTCATGCATACAAAAGCTCAAAGAATTCATCATCAGCAAATTCATAGCATAAGATATATTATAAGAAGTCCTTTAGTCAGAGGAAAAGTGATTTTAGATGGAAATACGAATTTATACAAAGGAATGAAGGTAAACAAAAATGGAAACTATGTGAGTAAATATATAATTTTTTCTCATATTACTTAAATGTACTTAAAATGTTATAAACTTAAATAAAAAAATGAACATTGCCTGAATATCCTGTGAGAAAGTAACCTTTTTTGCATGTGAACTTTTAATTAATGTTTGACAGAGAGAACTCAGGAGACTGGATTTCCAGAAGTTCTCCTCCTCATTTGGATGATTTAAAAGGCGTGGATATAATAGCTTTTTTTTTTTTTTTTTTTTTCACAATTGCTTAAAAGTTAGTATATCGTAATAGATTTGGAGGACTAGAGCCTTTTATTTTTTTTTAAAGAAGGTTTAGATTATATGTTACATAAAAAAAGATGTGATTCTCATATACCCCAATCGCTCCCCCACCCACACTTTCCCACCTTAACAACATCATTCATTATTGTGGTACATTTGTTACAATTGATGAACTCATATTGAAGCATTTCTTCTAACCATAGACTACAGTTTATATTGTGGTTTACACACTGTCCCGCACAATTTTGTAAGTTATGACAAAATATACAATGGTCCGTAACTATCACTGAAATGTCATACAGGACAAATACAATGTTATAAAAATGTCCCCATATTGCACAATTTCTTCCCTCTTCCATTCCTCAGAATCTCTGGTGGCCAATGCCTTTACATTAATGTCAAGAATTGTTCCTTTACTATAATAATAATAAGTCCACAGTAAAATAATAATGAAGTCTACTTTTGTACAATGTTCATTTCCTAATCGTGAGGATTTTGGAATGATGTTCCTCACTCTGCCTCTGATTCCAATTGAGATGGGTCTTAGAACCCATAGAGCAGATGGATGGAGCTATCTTGCTTGCAGTTGCAGAGCTCTCTGTTCTTTGGATGGCTGTTGTCCATTATCAACTCCTTGTTAGTTGTCCTGGCTTAGTTCAATGAACAGGAGAGTGCATATTGTAACTCTGTGAAATTCAGTGCTCAACTGGCACATGGATGGATCAAAGATTTATGTCCCTGGTATGTATATCTATCAAGTATTGTACTAATTAGAGGTTCAAATAAATGGGCCCAAGAGCCATGTGTACAGAACCTACAAATTAGTCTATCTCTGTTATATTGGGAACATAAATTCCAAAGTAAATCCCACTGACAGGGAGCAAAATTCCTGAGCTGTCTGCCCTGCTTATAGCTTCTAGATATTTCTAAAGCCCTCAGGAGTCCTGAGGCACTGCTTACTGCTGGCAGTCAATGAGATCCTGCTGAGACATGCATAAGCATAGCCTTTGGAGTGAACTCCCAGCACTTTGAAATCTCTTAGCCGTAAAAATTCATTTGTATTTACCATTTCCCCCTTTTGGTCAAGGTCTTTTTCCAGATGCATTGCTAGTTGGTGCTTGGTAATAATCCCTTGGTGCCAGGGAGGCTCATCCCTGGGAGTCATGTCCCACAATGAGGGGAAGGTAAT
The DNA here is from genome assembly GCA_026826555.1 of Tolypeutes matacus. NCBI lineage: Eukaryota > Metazoa > Chordata > Mammalia > Cingulata > Chlamyphoridae > Tolypeutes > Tolypeutes matacus. The sequence goes on from JAKSZT010037046.1 coordinate 1,392,105, forward strand.
GCATTTATATGATAAGTTTGTCTTAGAGAGAGACCACATTTGGGAAACATGGAGGCTATCAGGAGGTAACTCTTAGGCAGTATATAATACCAGGCTAAGTTTTAATTTCACAAGGAAAGGTTCATAAGTGCAATCATCAATATCAAGTATGTGGCTTAATGGTTTGTCTTCCTTCACTAGACATTGCCCTAGCACTTGAGTGATTCTTGATGTCCTATTAGAGAATCTAGCAGAGCTTCTAAGGATGGAAATTCAATATTCTTTCAGTTATTGTGCAGATCTCCACCCACTGAGAAAATGTCCCATGAACGCTTGAACATATGTCTTAAAGGCATGCCCCAGGTGAACCCTTTCCCATTCCCCACACCAGTGATCCTCCCCCACCCCTGCTGTGACTCTACTGTGATCCAAAACATCTCCAAAAATGAAGCCTCTGAAATAACTGAATAAAATTAATTTAAAAAATGAAATAATAATTTTTGAATAACCAATAAAATATAAAAAAATAAAACAATTTGAAATAATAAAACCCTATAGA
>JAKSZT010037046.1:1392742-1427995 GCA_026826555.1 Tolypeutes matacus
TAAAATATAAAAAAATAAAACAATTTGAAATAATAAAACCCTATAGATGAAAATCATGCACACATAGAGGGATGGTCTATGTTTACATGCAGAAGTCTGTGAGAAAATCACACTCATTGAGGCCCCCTTGTAAAAATACACCCAGTGGAAAAAGAAAGAAACTCTATAGGAAGTAGAGCTCCACTTCTATTTTTGCTCCCTGAACCCATAATGTTGTCTTGGTTGTAATCTTGTGGGTTGGTGTAATTAATTTGGCACATTGGGTTCAGGTTGTTCCCAATTAAAGAGATGATGGTGTGGACATTCTCCAATCCACAGAAAAATGCACAATTAGAAAATGTCTTTGCCCAAGAAATAGGTGCCCTTGGAGTTCCACTGAAAGACCTTTTTTTTAAGCAAATCAATTTTAATGATGTATATTAATAAAGCATCCAATTCATCCAAAGTGCACAATCAATGGTATTTGGTATAATCACATAGTTGTACATTCATCACTTCAATCATTATTAGAGCATTTTCATTATTTCAATAATAATAAAGAAACAAATAAATAAGAAAATTCCTCACCTCTCAATCTCTTTGTTTCCCCTGCTGTACATAACTGCTATTTCTGGCTAATCTTGCACAATTATTTATTTGTTTGTTAATTAGTTTTATTGAGATATATACACATACCATATGATCTATCCAAATTCATGATCAATAGCTTTTAGAATAATCACAATGTTGTGCATTCATTATCTCAAAAATTTTAGGAAAATTTCATTACTCTAAAGAAAGACTACACACCCCTTAGTATTCCTTCCTCAGCCCTGCATAACCACTAATCTAATTTCATCTTTTTTAATTGATTTATATTTAGATTTTATATGAATGGAATCAAACAATATGTAGTAATGTGTGCCTAGTCTCATTCACTTAGTATAATGTTTTATTTAGCTTAACATTTTGCAGTATTAATCTACATTTGTTTAGCTTCAAAGAAAAATGATCTCATATATGCAATTTTAACCATATTCCTATTTCACATAATGTATTTCTATTTCTCATAATACATTTATTTCACAATAGGGCAACCATACAGAATTTAACATTTTGTATCTGGCTTGCTTCACTCAACATAATGTCCTCCAGGTTCATCCATGTTATCATGTGTTTCACAACTTCATTTCTTCTTAACACTGCATAATAATCCATCATGTGTATTCTTTACAATTTGTTTATCCATCATCAGTTGATGGACACCTGGATTTTTTCCAAAATTTGGCTATTGTGAAAAAAGCTCCTATGAACACTGGTGTGCAGATGTCTATTCATGTCACTGCTCTCAGGACTTCTGGTTATATACCTAACAATGTTATTGCTCCATCCCATGGCAAGTCGATATTCATCTTCCTTAAGAACAGCCAGTCTTCCACATTGGCTGTAACATTGTACTTTTTCACCAACATTTTATAAAGGGTTAATATCTCTCCATCTCCTCTCCAATATTTACAGTTTTCCAACTTTTTAATAGTGGGCAGTCTAATAAGTGTGAATGATATCTCATTAAAGTTTTGATTTGCTTTTCCCTAATTGATAGAGTTGTTAAACATTTTTTCATGTGTTTTCTTTACCGTTTTCATTTCTTCTTTGGATAGTTGCCTTTTCAAGTCTTTTGCTCATTTTTTAATTGGATAGTTGGTCTTTTTATTGTTGAGTTATATATTCTCCTTATATAGCATGGATATTAAACCATTTGATATGTGAATTTCAAATATTTTCTCATTTTGATTCTGCTGCCTTTTCACCCTTTTGATGAGGTCCTTTGAGGTGCAAAAGTGTTGAATTGTGAGGTGGTCCCATTTATCTATTTTTTCATTTGTTGCTCATGCATTGGGCATAAGGTTTAAGAAACTACTGCCAACTGCAAGATCTTGAAGATGTTTTCCTATATTTTCTTCCAGGATTCTATGGTTGTTGTTTTTATCTTTAGGTCATTGTTCCATTTTGAGTTAAATTTTGTATAAGGTGTGAGATAAGGATTTTCTTTCTTTCTTTTGGATATGGCTATCCAGTTCTCCCAGCACCATTTTTAGAATTGACTGTTTTGGCCCAGCTTGTTCAGAACAGGAATCTTCTCAAACTGAATCTGTAATCAGTTTGGGTAGGTTTGCCATCTTAACAATATTTAGTCTTCCAATCCATGAACATGTAGAGTCCTTCCATTTACTTATGCCTTCCTCAGTTTCTTTTAGTGATGTTTTGTAGTTTTCTCAATAGAGGTTCCTTTCTGTCCTTGGTTAAGTTAATTCTTAAATATTTGATTGTTTTATTCACTATAATAAATGAATTTTTTTCTGATTTTCTCCTCAGATTGCCCATCAGTAGTGTATAGAAATGCTATTGAATTTTGTGTATTAATCATGTATCTGGCCACTTTCCTGAAATTATCTATTAATTTTAGAAGTTTTGTTGTGGATTTTTCAAAATTTTCTAGATACAAGATCATGTCATCAATGAATAGTGAAAGGTTAACTTCTTCTGTTCCTGTTTAGGTTCCTTTGATTTCTTTGTCTATCCTTATTGCTCTATATAGAATGTCTAGCACAATATTGAATAATAAGGGTGATGGTGGGCATCCTTGTCTTGTTTCTGATCTCAGTGGGAAAGCTTCAATCTTTGACCACTGTGTACAATGATAACTCTAAGTTTTTCATATATGCACTTTAACATATTGAGGAAGCTTCATTCTGTTCCTATATTTGGAGTGTATTTATCAAAAAAGGGTCCTGTATTTTGTCAAATACCTTTTCTGCAACAATAGAGAGAATCATATAGTTTTTCTTCTTCAATTTATCAATGTGGTTTATTATAAGAATTGATTTTCTTGTGTGGAATGCCCTTGCATACCTGGGATAAAACCCATTTGATTATTATGTATAATTCTTCCAGTGTACTTTTGAATTTTGTTTGCAAGTTTTCATTGAGAATTTTTGCATCTATATTAATTAGAGATATTGGCCTGTAATGTTTTTGTGGGTTTTTTTGTAATTTTTTTTTTTACATTATCTTTATCTGGTTTTGGTATTAAGATTATGATGGTAGCATTCTTTCCTGTTCAATTTTTTGAAAAGTTTTAGCAAGGTAAGTGTTAGTTGGTTTTTGAATGATTATTTGTAGAATTTAACTGTGAAGCCATCTGGTCCTGGGATTTTCATCTTTGGGTGTTTTTTATGACTGTTTCAATCTCCTCACTTGTGATTGTTTTGTTGAGGTCTATTTCTTCTGGCATCAGTGTATGTGTTTCATGTGTTTCTAAGAATTTGTCCATGTCATGTATATTTTCTAGCCTTTTGGCATACAGTTATTCATCATATCCTCATATTATCTCTCTTATTTCTGTGGGGTCAGTGGTAATGTCACCCTCTGATTTCTGATTTTATTTATTTGTGTCTTCTCTCTTTTTCTTTGTCAGTGTAGCTAAGTGTTGATCTTCTCAAAGAACCAACTTTTAATTTGTTGATTATTTCTATTGTTTTATTGTTCTTGATTTCATTTGTTTCTGCTCTGATTTTTACTATTCCTTTCTGTAGGCTTGGTTCTGGATTAGTTTCCTGTTCTTTTTCTAATTCTTCCAAGTTTGCAGTTAGGGCTTCAAATTTAGCTCTTTCTTCTTTTTAATATAAGCATTGAGACTATTGATTTCCTCTCAACACTGCCTTTGCGGTGGTGTATGGAAGCCTCCAAATATTATTTTAGATATATTTATTTCTCCCTTCAGCTTTGTCAGTGTGTGCCTCATATAAATTGAGGCAATATGGTCAGGTGCATGAATATTTAGTATCGTTATTTCTTCTTACTGATTTGCCACTTTTAGTAATATATAATGACCTTTTTTGTCCTTTATAACAGATTTACACTTAAAATCTATTTTTTTCTGATATTAGTGTCACTACTCCAGCTCTTTTTTGATTACTACCTGCTAGGAATATTTCTACACTCTTCTCGAATCTCTCCCTTGTTTTATTTTTTCCTTTCAGGCTACAGCACTCCCTTTAGTATCTCCTGTAATTCTGTTTTTTTTGGTAAACATATTCCATCAGGTTTTCATTGCTAAGATTTTGAAATCCCCTTCATTCTTGAAGAAATGTTTTGCCAGATACAGAATTCTTGGATGGCAATTTTTCTTTCAGTACCTTAAATACATCATACCAGTTTCTTCTCTCCCACATGGTCTCTAAAGAGAGGTATTTACATAATCTTATCCAGTTTCCCTTCTATGTGATATTTGCTTTTCTCTTGCTGCTTTCAGAATCCTCTCTTTATTCCTGAAATTTGTCATTCTGAGTAGTATGTGTCTTAGAGTATGCCTACTCATGTTTATTCTGTTTGGGATGCATTGTCCTTCTTAGATATTGATATTTATTTCTTTCATAAGGGTAGGGAAGTTTTCAGTCATTATTTCCTCATATATTCTTTCTGCTCCTTTTCCATTTTCTTCACCTTCTGGGACACCAATAATGAATATGTTTTTGTGTTTCACATTGTCATTCAATTCCCTGAGACCTTGTTCCATTTTTTCCATTCTCTTCTGTCTCTGTTCTCCCAAGATTTTGAGTTCAGATGTTCTTTGTTCAAAATCATTAGTTTTGTCTCCAAGCAATTCAAATCTGCTCTCATGTGCCTCTAATATACATTTAGTCTCATCTATCATGTCTTTTATTCCCATATTGTCTGTTACTTTTCTTGGCAGACTTTCAAATTGTTCTTTATGATTGCCCAGTGTCTTCTTAATATGTTTTATTTCTTTAGTCATATTTTCTTTCACTTCTTTAATTTGATTTAGGAGAGTTGTGTGATTATCATTGTTTAATTGTCTTAAATTCTTTACCTCTTAAGGATATTTGGTTTGTTCCTTTCGCTGGACCAACTCCTCCTATTTCCTAGTATGGCTTGTCATTTTTTGCTGATGTCTGGGCATCTGAATATGTTGTTAAATTTTCTCCGATGGTCAATTTCCTTTTTTTTTTTTTTTTTTTTTTTTTTTTGCCTATTGTTTTATTTTTTTCACAGATTTTCTTTGATATTTTGTTTAACTTATCCTAAGTCTTTAAAATTGCCCAGGTTAAGTTATCAAAATTGTGCCAGGGACTCACTAATGGGGTGCAGATTTTTCTTCCAGAAGTTAGAGAACCAAGAGCTCTGAGTGCAGTTTTTGTCCATGCAATTTCCACACTGGCCAGCACATGACAATCATTGGTCTACCTTTCCACGGAAGTGTATCTCTCCTGGTTTTCTTTTGTTCTGGTCTAGCCAGAGCCAATGTTCAAAGTATGCTATACTGGCCAAGTTCACTGAAGAAAAGCCCGCTAATACACACTCCCTTTCCCCTTGTAACTGCTGACAAGGAGGAAGACATCTGCTTCCTTATCAGTCAGCTGCAATGCGGCAGACTTTTTACCTCAGCTTAATATCTTTGGAGTGGTGGACTGGAGCACTTCCAGGCAGCTGGGAGGTTTAGTAACTCACAGTTTGTTGTTTAGAATTCTTCATCTCTCTGTCCCTCACCCTCTTGGGAGTTGTAACGCTCTGTCCTTGTCTGCTGGTCCCCAAAGTAGTTCTCTCAAGCAGCTTTAAGCTCTTTATCTGTTGTTTTTTGAAACAACTGAGCTTTTTCTGCCTAATCTGATGTCATCTTCCCACAATCACCCAGGGAAAGACTTTTTTTGCTGATGTTGGGCATGGCTTTTTTTTTAAATTTATTTATCCCTCCTCACCCCCCTTGCTACTTGTATTCACTGTCTGCTTTCTGTGTCCACTCACTGCATGTTTCCTCTGTGTCTGCTTGTCTCCCTTTGTTGTGGCCTATGCTGCATCAGCTCTCCATGGGCACAGGCAGTCATCGCTCTGTGGGCATGAGCATGGGCCATAAGCTCTCCGCAGCTCTTTATGGGTGTGGACCAGCTTGCACTCACCAGAAAGCCCTGGGAATTAAACCCAGGGCCTCCCATATGGTAGATAGGAGCAAACTACTTGAGCCACAACTGCTTCCCTGGGCATCCCTTTTGTCAGCATGGTTCATTAATTTTAATTCAGTCTCTGTAAAAGGATGTCCACACAGATAAATGTTACTAACTATAGTGAGAATTTTCTGCTAATGGCAGAGAATAACTCTCAACACTGCAATGTGCTGCCTAACTCTAACTCTATGAATATGCTCTAACACTAACAGTGGTTGTAACTGTAGCTCTAACTTTAGCTTCAACACTAATTCTAAATCTAATTCTAACTCCAACCCTAATTCTAACTTTAACTGTAACTCTGAAGTCATTATCATACAGAAAATAAAGGAGCTGAATTGTGTAATCCCTTGCCATTATTATTATATATATCTTTTACTTCTGGGTCCCAAAACCTCATTAGCATTTAAGAGCACTCATAAACATATTTGAGGAGTTCTTTCGATGGGCATCAAAGGGAATATTTCTGAGGAGATGGGAAAGAGCTTTATGTCAAGTTTCGGTTGACATATTAAAATTATATAGGTGTCTTGTACATATCTTACTCATGGGGCAGGAAGGCATAAATGTGAAAAGGGATTATAGATCATTTTTTTAGGAAGATGCTTGAGGATAGGAGAATGATTCTTCGATGGTCCCTATTTTCATGATAACTAAGAATAATAGTCTATATGAGATTAGAGGAAAATTTCTAGGATAAGAATTACAGAAAAGTGATATTAAATTGGAGTATATGTTGAGAAGACTGTGTACAAGTGGGAACTGTCTAAAACATCCCAGAATTTCCACAAGAAGCACTGAAAACTCAATTCATATTGGAGTTCAAAATTATTAGTACTACACCATTTCTATGATTGTATAGTTTTCTTATTGGATAAAGGGGGAAAGGTGATGTCTAAATTTATGATTTAAATACTTCAGTTGTGGTATTATGTTAAACTGAAGCAGAGAGAAGCTCTAAGTTAATTTTGTTTCGTAAGGATTGCTACATATCTGTTCTAATTTACTTAAGAATCAAGATAATGCAAAAACTATACTAATCTCTTTTATTAATACAGGTCTTTGTAAGGATGAATTTAGTCATAACATCATTCAGAATAAGGTACATTCGCTATGACAACAAATGAATCCAGAAATATTATAAACTGATCACATGCCATTTTCTTTCCTGAACAAGTAAAATACACTGAGTGTTGGGTGATCCTATAGGGCAGTTATTCACCATGTAGATTCTCAGTAATCCAGGTTGCTTCATCTGTGTGTACTTTCCATTTTAATACAGTGTTCCATGCTTGGTGAAACAGGGTAAAATATACTTAGATATAGCACATGTGATCCTTAAAATTTTACACTAAATGTGGCATACATCACTTCTGTGAGTGAGGGAGATGGTCATACTTAAATACTTGGGAGCTGAACACTGTAATGAGAGCACAAGGATATTTGGTGATCAACAAATGGGCTAGCCACAATTGAAAAAAAAAACTGATTTCTCATTTGGAATGAATTGTTTATTTAATTGTTGAATATTAATCTGTTGGTGATATATATATATATATATATATAACATAAGTTTTAGAATTGCTATAGAATAATATGTGTTAATTCAGTTCCTAAGAAATAGCAGTGGTCACTAAGGACAACCGAGTTTTGCCTTGCTGTGATCTGAATCCTTTTCTTGTATCTGGATTCTTTCTCTTAGAGTTGCAGTGTGTCTACAACTCAAAGGAAGCCCCATTTCATTGACCTGCATCTAGTAGGCACTTTTCTATTAAAATTTGAAAGACAGTCTCTGCCTTGATTACTCAAACATGATAAAACCTGTCTTTTGTACTAGCTACTTTTATTCTTTTACAAACTGTTCTGGCCCTATTTAAGTAAGTTACAAATCCATCAAATAAAAGTCATTTTGGAGGTGAAAGTCCATGTAAGATTATTTTTTGTTTTTTATTTAAAAATGTGTTATTTGTATCAAAGTTACAAGCTACTCAATTAACAATTACAGTAACAATAATTCTGCTTTGGTCAGTGGTTAATCTCTCCTACATTTTTTGTTCATTCCTCAATCTTGAGGGGTTTGGACAATGTCTGCTCTGACTTCTTCCGGCTGAGAATGGGCATATATATATGAGGCAGAGGAATGGATTTTAGTTTGTTTATTTTCAGTTGAAGATATTTCTTGTTTTTTGAGGGGGTGGGGTTTATCCATCCTCATAGTTTTGTTGGTAATCCAGGGCAGACCTAGGAAACTGGGGAATAGGAATTGATGCATATCTGCCAGGGTTCAGGTCTCAATCATCACAGGAAAATTTCAAAGCCTTTTAGTGTCTTAGAACTATTCTTAACAGGTACATTGAAAATTATATGTTCAGATAAAAGGAGTAGATGAATCATGATTAGGGAAATTATAAATGAGTATAACTATGTTATATTGGGGAAATAGACCTACATATATTACCAGGTAGGGCACAGTGAGAAGATGTTGTTTTAATAAGGCTATATAGCTTGCCTATGCCGTCTGGGCATCCCTAGAGCCCTCAGGAGCACATTTATTTTAGGCTTTGTTTACTGTGGCAGTTTGTGAAGTACAGGTAGGATATGCAAAAGCTTAACCTCTGGAATGACCTCCCAACTCACTTTGAAGTATCTTAGCCATAAAACACTATTTCATTTAGTATTCCCCCCCCTTTGGTCGAGTTCTTCCTCCAAATACATTAAGAATTGACATATGTTAATAATCCTAGTGTACGAGGGAGGCTCATCTCTGAGAGTCATGTTCCACATTAGGGGTAGGCAGATTTTTAAAGAAAACGTGTTTTACATATATATACTTTCATGTGCAATTTTTCTCTATGTCTGTACTTGGAATAATTTTATATCCCTCCTTGGCTTTATACAGAATAAATAATTTAATCTTGGAAAATCCTGCCAGATTACAATGTAAATGGCGCTTCCTCACGTCGTGCAATATAGCAACATTAATTTTGGGATGAGTCCTGCCTTATGACTGTCTCTCATATCCATACCCATTCATTACTGGTTGCTTCCTATCTCTCAAAAATAATAATCAACCATGAGTTTAGCAGTTGGCACTAGGACTATGAATTTTCAACCACTTATCCATCATCCCTTTTTGTTTAAATATATTTTATGTACTTGGACCATTGCTTATATAATATATAACTAGGTGTTTGCAAAGAATTGTCCCATTGATTAAGTAAGGCCATGGATTTTCCAATTATTATGACAATTTAATATCAACTGCAATGTTCCTTTTATCAATAATTTGTAAATACAAGGAAGTTTTTATTTGGAAGAGATTAGTTATTTTTTCATTAAATATTATCATTTAAGAAAGAGAAAACATTAAAGATTCCAGATAAAAATAGGATAAAATATACTTAAAGTTCTGATTACAAGACCATTATCATATTTATTAGCCACAAGTGTTAACATACGAATAGACTTTGTTTTATCTTGTTTATTCACATTAATTGTTACTTAAGGTCACTTTTTAGCTCCAGAACTGCTTCTTGGCATTTTTCATATCTGCTTCTTAGTGTGTAGACTAAAGGGTTTGGCATGGGTGTTACTATAAAATACAGCCAGTGCGTTATCAATGGGGAAAGTGATTGTGGCTGTTTAATATTATTTATGATTTCCAAAAAGGAGATATTAATTATGTTTGTAAACTGGTCTCTTCCTATGGGTGTGATACCCTTTGATTGTATTAGATTCAGTTGAGATGAATGATTAAATTATGTTATGATTAGGGCTTTGATTTGACCACATCATTAGGGCATGCAGGGTTGAGTCTATGCCCCCCTTGGTAGACTATATAAATGGATGCTTATTCAAGAACACATGGAAGTAGAGATACACAGAAAAAGACAAAGCAGAGGAGGTAACTTAGTTTTGACACTGGAGCCCTGGGGAGAGTTGAGCCATTTGCCTGATAGTTTATAGCTGACTTTCTAAAGAGAACAGAGCAACTGAGCCTGGAAAGAAATGAGCCTGGGAAGAGAAATGAGGCTAATGCCAGTTGAGATCAGAAGGAGCTGGATCCACAGAGCCTTAAGAGGGAAGAGGAAGGCTGAACCCCCACAGACATGACCAGCCATCTTTTGTCTACACATGACAACAGTCTTTGGGTGAGAAAGTATCTCTTATGGTGCCTTGATTTGGACTCTTTAGGGCCTTGCGACTGTAAGTTTCTACCCCAAATACATACCCCTTATAAAAACCAACAGATTTCTGGTACTTTGCATCAGCACCCCTTTGGCTGACTAATACAGTGCTCATGAGCCAAATGTACACAAATATACAGGGCACAAATATAAGATGTCTAGACTAATATGGGAGTCACAGGTGGAAAGAACAATCCAGTGTGCATCACAGCTTTCAGTTCTGTTAGGGCAAAGAATAACTACATAGGAGATGATTAGAATACAAAACTGAGCATGCACAGAAACCCATAGTTGGCAACAAGAAAGAGTCCAAGGATGTGTGTGTGTCATTGCAGGAAAGCTTCAGCAGATGGTAAATATCATGCTTGTAATGGTCAGTGACATTGGGGTCACGGAAGGGTAACCACACAATGAAAAGGATTTGAATCAGGGCATGAAGAAATCCTCCAGCCCAAGACATGACCATGAGAAGGCTACACACCTACTGCTTCATTGTGATCATATAATGCAGAGGTCTGCAGATGACCATATAGTGGTCATAGGCCATCACCATGAACAGGATGATCTCAGCTCCCACAAAGAAATGTTCCATAAAAAGCTGAGTCATGCATCCAATGAAGTTTCATTCTGAGAAAGTAAGTCAAACATCGTTTTGGGGGCTTGATAGATGAGAAACAGACATCTATGAAATATAAGAAAGACAAAATAGTATACATAGGGCATCCCAGTGCTGGGGGCTGGAGATAATTAGGATACCTACCAGGATGTGAAAATAAATGAGTGTAAACATGACAAATGAGAGTTTCTGGATTTCTGAGCTTTGTGTCAGTTTGAGCAGGATGAATTCTATCATGTTATTCATTGCTTAATGAATCCAGTTTGTCATTTGGATAAAAAGGTTTGTCTGCAAATAGCACAGGGATTGTAATGGTAATAGATGAATTTTGATCAAGCAAATAATATATGTCATTATTACATTTCCTGTAAGATTAATGAAAACTCTTAAGCAGGTAAATCTTGGCCTTAAAGTTAGGCCATTTTATTAATCAAACACTGAATAAAGAGCCCACTTCTTTACACACACACACACATACACAGAGCGAGCGTGTTTAATGAGTGTTGTAATGCCAGGCAGATCTCCTGCAATTAAGTATGGGTAGATCCTTTCCAATCACTATTACAGTATATTCTGCCACAGATATACATGAAAAAAGAAGCCTATGAGGAGTAGATTAGATTGAACTATCAGTACCTACTGCCTTGTTTCTTTCTCATCACAGCAGCTGATAAGGCTAAGCTGCAAATTTGGTTATCTTTGTTAACTCTACCTTTTTTCAGGGTGAAAAGAAAGCATCAACATGAAATTAAGGATGATGTAGTGATTTTAGAATCAACAGAAATGAGTACATATTTGAGACTGCAGTAAGGTATACCCTGACAGGTTTGTTAGCTTGTGCTACATTGAAACAGAAAAACAGAATTACATGATACAATAGATTATTTTTGGAAAACCTCTGGAGGAATGATATCCTTTAGAGAATAAATCAAGCATCATGATGCAATGTATAAACCACAAAATTATTTGAAACTCCTGAATTCTCAATAATGGAACTTAAGTTATATTTATATTTCATGGGTATTTTTCAAATCAATACATATTTTTAGGAAAATTATGAAATGCTCTCTGGAATATGCTATGAAAACAGATACTTCAATCTGAGGCAACAAAAGAACCATAATTTGTTAGACAGAGCATAGTCTTTAGAATAGACAGATCATTTTTGGATTCTGTTTTCACTGATAAGTTGTCATGTGAAGTTTGAATGGCCCTTTTCATTACTAAGTCTAAACTTTTTCATATATAATATAAGAATAATAACAAAAGGTCTTAGAAGAATTGAAAAATATTGTTCTGAAAGTTAAATATAGCAATACACAACAACTTAAAGGTGAATATCAAATGAGTATGCATTGTTTGCAGGAAAGATTCTATTCCAATAAAATCTTTATTAATGATAAAAACATTTTAACCAAAACATAAAGACTCTATATCTGAAAATAATTACTCTGAGAAAAATTAATATTTAAATGAATTGTCTTCGGTCAAACATCATAGTACATAAATTGTGTATGATTGCAGTGTCTGATGAGAGGAAACCAGACAAATAGGATGACCCTTACCACACTCACTGGGCTGTAGAGTGAAGCAAGTACAGGAAAATAAGATATATACATATGGAAATGTAGAAATAGCAATTCATTTAGCAGCACATATAATTATGAATGTTAAAGGTGAAAAAACACAATTGCACAAATATACTCAGAATTTTATTTGAATCAGATTTGAGAAGTCAATTGGATACAAAAATGAACAAATAAATATGAAGTACATATAAAATAGGAACAAATTTAAAAATGAAAATTTAGGGGAAATAATGCAAAAGAATAGAAGACACATATATGAAAACAGAACAAATGACAAATGCAGTACAGCACTGCAATGAGAATAGCATTCCTATCTTCCAGCCTACCCAAACTCAAATGTAAGTGGATTAAATACTAAAATGTGATAATAATTTTGTAAAAATAACTTTGAAGCTATCTTCAAAATATTAAATTAGGAAGAAAGTTTTTATAAGGAGGAGGTTCAGAATTTGGAGGAGTAAAGTATGCAAAATTACAACCAATGGAAACCTTTTTGTGAATTACAATTGCATTAAAATAAAGAATTCTTTCTCCAGAACCAAAACAAGGGCACAGAATTACATATTAAAAACTACTTAACACATTTAATTATTAAGGCCTGGAAATGAATTTCAAAACAAAAAGTGAGCTCAAATACCTTACTTTACATAGATAATTATCCTCTTCAGCATTGTTGTTAGAGGAAATTAAATTCAAATTCAGTAGACTGAAAAAAAAAATAACTAGATTCCCAATAGTTGAGTATATGGAGCAAAAGGTATGCGGTTATATTGCTCTGTGGGTGCATAAGTTGGTACAACTGCTTTGGAAAACCAATTGATATTGTTGTAGTCAGTGAAGATTTGTTTAGGTTGCAGTAATGAATAAATAAACCTTAAGTTAGTGATGAGAGTCACAATATTTTGCTCTTATAACATAGCTTCATTGTATGTTCACTATACATTTGTTCCATATGTTCCACATTCTATGCCCAGGCTACAGAACTGGTCTGCATAGGGGATCTTACCGAATCTCATTGAAGTATTAAAATATATTATAAAGAAGTACATATATATAAGCTCTTAAATCCACAATCATTACACTTGCTCACATTTCATTATTTAAATAATGTCGTGACACCCAATTCACTATAAATGAATTGTGACTCATTTTTCCTCTCTTATAAAGAGGGGACTATCTCAAAAGAGGCATCTTATAATTTGAACAATAGTTCAAATGAGGATTTTCTTATTAAATTATGGGTACAAATGCAATGGCCCTGCATTTCCCATCAGCATATTAATTTCCTGCAAAGATGGAAGCAAAGGTTATGAAAAGGAGAGAAATATTGTAAACTGATAGTATCATCTGCTTAAATTAAAACCATGTTTATATTTACACACTGAAATCTAAGTGTGACTTGGGAATTTATAGTTTCTTTGCAACTAAAAATATTTAGCCGTAGTATGAATATTGATTTAATTTAGAAGGTTAAAGCGTTCTTCAACAAAGTATGGAAATAATACATTATTTGTTCATTTCTTTGAGTTCACAATATAATGCATAAATTATATTTTGCCATGATAACTGAAATATATCAATTCTAATTTCATCAATAATCCTCTGAAAAGTGCAAATTTCCTTCACTTTAAAAGAAATGAGTCGCAAAAAAATCTGTTATTTTAATTCACCTTTTCAGTTGATATTACCAGTTTCTAAGGCAAATATTTTACTTGATATTTACTCCTCCTAAAAGTATACTCTTATCCATTAAAGTAAAATTATGCAATATTAAGGAATATATTAACTTTCATCTTGGAATTATTTCCTTACAGCATTATGTATTTTTTAAGACTATTATTAAATTTCAAAAAATCCATATCCTAAATCCAATCATTTCCATATGCTTTTTATGAAGTATTTCTAGTCATAAACAAAATACATATTGTTTAAATTTACTTATCATTTTATCAAGTGTAATTTATATTAAATTCATTTGAATATATGTGGTGTGAATATATAAAGAAAGCAATGCAACAGAATGAAAGAAACAGCTATCCAGCTGTACATTTAAGAACACAATTTATTAAAAAAGAAAGTGTGTGGTAGTATAGTTCAATAATATGTGCTTTTTAGATAATTGTGTTTGGGCAGTTAGATATTCATATGAGATAAAAAAAATTCACTCTTACTACCTATTATAGACAATGTATATAGAATAAAGCAATAAATTTAGACATAAAAATATTAATGGGTTTAGATATTGACAATGAATACTGTCTTCATGATTTCAGGCAAAGTAAGTATTTTTCACACAGGAAATTAAACACAACCACCAAAAAAAAAGCATAATAAATTTTATTATAGTAGAGTTGAGAATTTCTGCTCCTCAAAGAATATGGAAAATCTCAAAACTATATGTAACAACCTGGAAGAGTGTTTCTATCACAAATAATGTAGACTAGAAATTCAGAGAAAAGAATTCTATGTTAACATTAAATTATGTGAAAAAATAACATAATGACCTGCAACATATTCCATCTTTATATCAAAGGGATATATTTGAGCACTCTCTTCTGTTGGGGAGGAGCACTGAAGTCCTCAGTAATTAAGTTTACCACACATATACCCTTTTAAAACTAAAAACTTTTATAGCCAACATACAATGGACATGCAAGAGAAAAATTTTTCTCTTCTTGGCCACTGAAAAAAAAGGTTATAATTAATGCTATAATTAAAGTCATGTATGTGGTTACCTTTAAGGAATGATAAATATTATTAATTATATATATTCTATTTTTCTTCAGTAAAAATGGTCTTACTTCATCTATTCTCATTTACAAAATTGCAGTTTAGTTTATTTTCTCCCCTATGGGAAACAAGAGCATTGTCTGTTTTCTTCTAGGACAATGGTGCGTCTTTGTAACTTCTCAAAATTTGAGAAGCAGCTCATTGTAAGTTTTTGGCCTTTGTGCTGAACCAAGGGAAAAAAAGTGATTATATTATCACATCATACTGACCTTGTGAGTTGGGTATTTCCAATCTACTTATTCACTACGGGATTTGTGCTTCCTACTCTGAAAATTTCAAACTCTGAATATTCTTCTTTCTACGGGATGTGTGATGTGTCCATCCTTGGACACAGAGAACAGCTAAACCTGAAACCACTACTATAACAAATTAATATAGGGAAGAGCTAGAAATAAGAACTTGAGGATAATTTGAAATGCTCTTAATATAAGAGCAGTAGGACCTAACTTACTGTGTGGATCAAATGACTTAAATCCAAACATGTTCCATCCACTCATTTATATATTCAAAACTAAATAAGTATGTTAATCTCATATCCCTAAAGTCTTCAGTAGACTTTCAGTCCAAGATAAATATAATTATGCCTTAACCTGATGAAGTGATCATCCAAAAAAGTCCAGATATAAAAAAAAGATCATGTGTGAAGAAAAAATATACTCACCAATTGATTTGGAAAACAACATATTAAAACTGCTGTCTAATTGACAGGAAAAGAAACCTTAGGTATAATGCATATGGAAGCAGAAAGAGTGAGCAATGCTTTTAGATATCTTGAAATTCAAAAAGAAAAAATCATTTGCAGAGGGAAAGAAATTGTAATATTGTGACCTGGTATGTTTCTTTAGATTTTGCATGGCCTTATTGAGATAAATCCAAAAGTAATTATCTTTCATCCCACTGCCATATGCAGGCTTAAAACTACATGAGAATGCTTCTCTATTGAAACAGAAACTTAGAAAATTGTACAAGGAAACTGGGGATGCCTTTGCTTGATTGAAACCTGAGAAGAAAGAGCCCTGCTTCATGGAAAGGATAGGACCAACTCACTGTGGCCAGCTCTACTCTTATATATAAGTAAACAAAAGCTTACCAGCCATTTAGCTGATAGGCACAGAGATGGTAAGGAGCTTTCCATTGGCTCATTCAGAATTTTAAAACAATGTTCTAAAGAGTACAAGGCATTGAATAACAGAACAAATATAAGAACCTTCTGTTATAAACTACAACAAATATATAATACTAATACAGTATGTTAATAAGCAGTTGGGTTAGGGAAAATACACCAAATGTAAGATATTGGCTATACTTAGTAGTAAATTTTGATTATTCTCATTCATACCTTGTAAAAATTGTGTCTCAACAATGCAATGTGTTGGTGGAGGTGGGGATAATATTTAGGAGCGTTGTGGATATGTCTGTGTGCTTTGTTAGCTCACAACTTTTATTATATAATTATTTTTTATATATGTTCATGTATGAATGATAAACTTGAAGGAAAATAAATAAAAGAATTAAAAGAGAGTATAAAACATTGGAAGAAATCCAGAGTTTTATAAAGAAGAAGATAATCAAATATTTTTAGATTCCAAATGTACTGAGATGGTTAAAGTGACAATGGGACATTGGAAAACTGCTGTTAATATCCTCAAAGAGATAAAGATTTATTTTACATCTGTATTTTGCTATAAGAAAATATATTACAGACTTAAAAATGCCAGCGTGTTAAGGGAAATTACAAATGCATATATACATAATTTTAAGAATTAAAAAGATAATTTAAGATAGTTTGAAGAGATTTTAAGATCATATCTTTCCATATTGAGAAGATAAGATTTTATATTTTTTGATGGAAAAAGAGCATCATATCATATAGCAAATATCTGGATTGTTCATTAATAATCCAATTCCATCTGTTGCTAAACCTCACACCACTCTGTAATGATCTGCACTTCTTAATGCAGAAATATTGAATGAATTGAGCTATGCATTACAGCCAAATCTCAGGGAGAGAGCAAAAGCTGCCAAAGACATAATGTGTTGAAGGCCAGATTTTACAGTCCACTTTTTAATCTCAGAAGCAATTTTAACACAGATCTCAGTGCTATAACCTTTTTGTGTCATTAAATGTGAAGTCGTATCTCGATTATAATCACTTTACTATTTGTTTCAGAGTTTGGTATAAAAGTGAATGGGAGAAGCAATTTTAATTGAATTCTCTACTTTAAAACATACAGTATTATCTTCTTGAGTGGTACTAAACTGTAACTAGAAATTTTTCAAATTTATAGGCACCTGATAAGATAATAATTCATATTATTCTCCATATTATAGCATTCTTTGCTTTAGTTAACAATCATCCTACATTACTTAAAACATTTTAAAAATGTGGATGATATTTTCCAGTATAATGAGTGAACCACAAAACTTAGGGAATTGAAAAACTAGGACACAAGGATGTAGCTACCACACATGCAAAAAAAAAAAAAAAGTATATAGAAAAAACATGTCTGGATATTTAATTGAGATAGATTGAAAGTTAACATTATGTATAAAATATAAATTAAAATTCAATCAAACATTATTCAGAATTTTTTTGAGGTACCAGGGCTGGGATTGAGCATGGGCCTTTGTATGTGGAAACCAGGCACTCAACCACTGAACTAAACTAGCTCCCCTGAGCATTTTTTTTTCATTTGTTGGTTTATTTTGTTTTTAGGAGGTACTGAGGATGGAACCCAGGACCTCATACATGGGAAGCAGGCACTCAGCCACTTGAGCTACATCTGCCCTCTCAGAATTTTTAATAAAGGAAATCTCTGCAAGAGCACTCAAAATATCTGTGCAACACATCGTGTGTAGA
Organism: Tolypeutes matacus; assembly: GCA_026826555.1. Taxonomy (NCBI): domain Eukaryota; kingdom Metazoa; phylum Chordata; class Mammalia; order Cingulata; family Chlamyphoridae; genus Tolypeutes; species Tolypeutes matacus. The sequence goes on from JAKSZT010037046.1 coordinate 1,410,787, forward strand.
ACAGTGTTACTCTCTCTGTTCCACAGGCTACAGATGATGAGGTTGATGAACGGGGGCCCAAAGGTGTGGAACATGGACATGAGAAGAGTAATAAGAAATATTTCCTTTGCAATGGGACCAAAACAGCAGCCAACCCAGAAACTACAAACAAAATGAGAATTGCCAACTATGGGGTACAGGTGGATAGGACTTTGTGAGAAGCTTCCACAGAATGCATCTGAAGCACCATTGAAAATATATTAATATATGATATAAATAAAAAGACAGAAAATGCCAAGGCAATATAATCACTTAGAGTGACTACTGCACACTCAGAAAACTGAACATCTGAAATAAAATTCCTAAAATCTTGAGGTATATTCCTGAAATATTGATGGATCATATTAGAATCTGTGAAAGGAAGCCTGAACATAGTTCCTGTGTGGACAGCAGAAGAGATCTTGCCCATGAGCCACCAGCTGCCTGTATGCACAGACACAAGGTTGAGGTTGTGCCCATAGTGCAGAGGGTGACGAATCACAGCATAGTGATGATAGGACATCACCACGAGGAAGGAAAGCTCTGTGGCTCAAAAAGAATAAACAAGAAAATCTGGACAGCACATGTTGGGGAGAAATCAATTTACTGACTGTCAGATTATATACAATAATTTGGGGAACAGTAACTGAAATGCAACAAAGATATATTAATGTTAAATTGCCCATGAAAAAAACATTGGGACATGCAGATTTTGATCAGTTAAAATGACAGTAACAGAAGTTTCCCAATCAGAGATCCCAATACACCATTAAAGCCATCAGATCTTGCAGGGCTTAGACCTACCAGGGAGCTGAAATATCCATGAGAAGGAATTCTGTGAAGATGGTAAGCTTGTCCATGTCTTCAGTCATGTTGCCATCTCCCTGTAGTAAAAATATAAAATGATAATAATATGCTAAAAACCAAATAGAGTCAATGTGCTTTGCTCACAAATAAAATACCACCATTGATACCACTAAAAGGTTTCTCATAGGAATTTTGAATAGAAGAAATGGAAAAAAAGTAATATTTTCAAATCAATGAATTCATATATTCCATTTTTCATTTTATTTTCTAACTGTGGTCTTCCATATTAATTTTAACATTCATAAGGTCAGAGAATTTATGTAAATTAAATTATATAAAATCAAATCAAGGCCCATAAATCTTTCAGTTATTGAGTCACATTCACACTGTTTCTGTTTATCTCTTTCCAAACTCTGCTTGGATATATCCAGTGATTTTGTCATTTTCTCCATTAGCAGATGGCCATCTCAGACAGATTCTATAAGAAAGCCTATGCAACAGACTATTTGCACATTCTACAGCTATCCTCTTCATGTACTAGGTGACTGAGATGATTGCTCCTTATCTTTGGCTGGCTGATTTAATGGTGTTTTTGCAATAAATTAAATGAATGATCTGAAGAGCTTCTCAGAATGTTTTTTAAAAATACTTTTCAATTTTTTTATACTTTAGATTACATAAATATTACACAGAAATATAGGGGATTCTCATATGCCCCACTGCCTAACCCTCCCACACTTTCCCACATTCAAAACATCCTACATTGGTGTGATACATTTGTTACAGTTGATGAACAGATATTTGAGCATTGCCATTAAGCACAGATTATAGTTTACATTATAGTTTATACTTTGTCCACACAATTTTGTAATTTATGACAAAATATATAATGACCTATATCCATCATTGCAACGTCATTCAGGGCAATTCCGGTGTCCTGAAAATGCCCCAATATTACACCTGTTTTTACTTTCCCTCCCATCAGAACCTCCAGTTGCCACTGCCTTCACAACAATGGGCAGCCTAAAGATTTAAGTCTCTTAGACATTCACCTATCAAGTCTAGTACTAACTATAATTTCAAATAGAAGTGGAAGAAGAGCCATGTGTAAGGAAACCACAAATGAGTCCAACTCTGTCACATTAAGGACCATAAAATCCAAAGTTGGGTCCTCTGGCAGGGTACAAAACTTCTGAGCTGTGTGTCCTGCTTCTAGTGTCTGGATATCTCTAGATCCCTCATGAGCCCAACTATTTGAGACAATTTTTACTGTGGCAGTAAATGAGATCTTGCTGAGACATTTATAAGCTTAACCTCTAGAATGAACTCCCAACTCACTTTGTAATATCTTAGCTATAAAAGCTAATTTGTATTTACCCTGTCCCCCTTTTGGTCGAGGTCTTTTTCCAGGTACATTGCTAGTTGGTGTTTGGTAGTAATCCTTGGTGCCAGGGAGCCTCATCCCCTGGGTCATGCCCCATGCTGGGGGTGGGGGGAGGTAATGCATTTATAGACAGGTGTCAATTTTGGGGAAAAGGAGGCCCTCAGGAGGTAAATCTAAGGCAACATAAAATACTAGGTTAAGTTTCAATTTCAAAAGAAAAGGTTCATAAATACAATCAGCAATATAAAGGGCCCATCGCAAGGGTCCATCCTTCTTCACTATGCACTATGTACTCAGGGGATTCTTGCCACATTAGAGAATGTGGTAGAGCTCACCAGGATTTTAATCTAGAGGAGACCAGATGGATTATGCCTCTCCACTCTTTCATTTCAGTTGTTCTATAAGACAAATGACTTTCCCCCTTTAAAATAATGTCCTCAAAATATTTGACTCTATTTAGATTCTAATTCATTCCAATTTTGCTTTTCAGTGTATAATAGAATTCCCTTGTTGTCTCTTTAGTTTATCATCTTGCTGTCACTCAGTATCTCAGAAAAATTTCCCACCTGTTATTATCTTTCCTCAAACATCCTCTCTTCCACCACTCATGAATTAAAATATTTCTTGAAGGACTAGCATTCTCTTCAGATATCTTCCTCAATTGCTTTTCTAGACTTTACTGAAATCTATTCATTCAAAGTAATTCTTTTAACCAAAGGTATTTTACTTGTGCATGACTTGAAGCATACCACATCAAAAAGAGATACTGACTCAATCTTAATTAATCTTTCAAATCATAAACTACATATCTTGAGTAGTGTCATTTCAGAATTATTTAATTCTATATATGGAAAACTTGAAATAGAAAAGTAATTATAAACCTGATATATATGCATTTTTATTAATACTTTATATATAATCCTTTTGTATTTATAAAATATTATATGATTTGGCAAGCTTTTTTGTAATTAATAATAATAATTTAGATTTACTTTCATTTATTACAGTCATATGAGTTTCTAGCGTTCTTGAAAAATGTTATACGAATTTTTTAATAAACATTTACAAATGTATGCTTCTTCTATTACCCTCAATTTAATGATAAGAGGAAGTCCTTTAAACAGGTATTTTATTAAATTTCAAAACATTACTCAATCATCAGTTTCATACAATTAATCTAATGGGTATAGAATTGACTTTAAGCTGAGGGTAGAAGTAGCATCTGGAAGTTCCATGACTCTCAAATGAGGAAGACTCATGGCTCCACATGTAACCATATTTCAGGTATGAATTCCTTCAAATTGCTGCAAATCACAGGTGACCTACAATCACAGTACAGTCTTTTTTTTTTTTTTAATGAGTAGGGCTTATTTGGTGTCACAACTTTAAAAAATATACATTCATAAATGTAAGCACATGTACACATCTACAAATACAAATGAAAAAAACATAATTTTACTAGAAATAAGAGGGCTTTTAAAAATATCCCATTTCAATGCTCTAATATATCTATTATGTATATATGTAGATATATGGAGAACAGCAATGAGAAAGTAACAATAAAGAAACAATAAATATTTCAGACTTTACAAATAAAATGCTTGAAATAAATCAAATACAGAAGAGGAGAAAATGTATGGAAATAAAGAAAATAAATTTTAACTATTTGTAAAATAGAAGAAAATACAGGAAAATGTGTATTTTATGAGGACTACCAACATCTGGAAAGAATAACAAAATATAATATAGAGAAAAATATTATAAATAAATGTTAACTTTGTGTTGACAAGAAATTCATGCTCTTCTATTTGAGATACAGTTAATAATTATACTAAACTCATGAAAGAGTAAAATATGTTAAAGAGAATTTATTATCCAGGAAGATATGACACAGCTATGAGCATCAATATGTCAGAAATGCCAACAATTCAGCTCCCTGATGCCCATTTACAACTTCATTGGTTACTACATGAATGAAATCACAATGAGTGATCCATTCCAAATGGTGACTGAAGGCAAGAATTAGTTTGATAAATGCACATAGTGTGAAACTCAAAAACATATATATATATATGTATATATATTATATATATATACACACATACATACATGGATGAGACACTGAAATGCTTAGCAGATGAAAGCCTGAAATAACATATAACTATAAAAAGTGACATTGAATAAATAGATAAATTTTTGACAGGACATCTCCTCCTTGTATGTGAGTATCAGGCATTTTTTACCAATTCAAAAATCTCAAGCCATTACCTTAAAAAAGGGGAAAAGTAGAATTCTGATTTTTTTTGAGTGAGTTTTTTTTATTTGGGAGATTTGGAACTCCCAGTTACTACCTACACCTTCAGCCCCAATGCAATTCAATATGGAATACTCCCCTTACGTGATTTCCTAAGAATACCAGAAATCAGAGGAAGCTCTTAATCCTAGCGCAATCCTTTCTTATAAGAAAAAACATTTTAAAAATATATGTACACAAAGAAAATATATATCTAGACATTTAAACACATTAATGAAGAATATTTTTCATGGAAATAAAAGTCTATTAAAAATTACCCAATTCAGTAAACTCAGAACAGTGTGTGAAGATAATGGAAGATATTGTTTATATATACATGAAGCAGATTGGAGATAATGACAAAGGAATAATGAAAGAACAATAAATCTTACAAATATATATATATATATATATATATATATATATATATATACATATATATGAACTTTAAGTAAATGAAAAAGGAGAAATTAAAGTGTTCACATTTACATTTTATTTTATTCCTGATAAATCAAGATAAAAATTAATGTGTTTCATTTCTTCAAAGATACTATTTGCATTTCTCACTTTTTATTTTTGTGTTTACATTTTCTATAGCATTAATTTCTAGTCATTCCTTATGATTTTATCCTTCTGCCTAGTGAAGAATCATTTTGCTCTTTATTCTTCATCTTCTGAGTCAGCAAAATAGTTCCTTTTTCTATTTACCATTCTCATTTTATACTAGATACACTTTTATGTAAAATCATATTGCTTTATTTCTACTAAAACACAATAATTATTGTTCAATTAAAATATGCACTTTAAAATTTTTCCTTGTGATTTATTTTTAATTGACAGATTGTTTAAATGCATATTGATTAATTTCCAATTCTTTATTTTTATATTAAATTCAATTTATTTTAATTCAGTTGTGCTCAGAAATGGTAATCTGTATACTTATCATTATAAATTCATGGAAAATTTAAAATGGTTCCATATGTGATCCATCTTAATAATCACTCAAGAGAAATAGTAATCAAAACCATAATGATGTTCTACTAAGCACTTCCAGAATTTCTAAAATTAACAAGTCTGGTAACATCAAAGGATGGTGGTGATATTGCTTAAATTAACCTCTCAGGATTTTGTTGATAGTATGAGATGATATACTCATTTGCAAATGTCATACATTTTCTTGTAAAATTAATTGTAACCATGCTAAATGTACAAAGCTACCTGCCAAAACATTAAACATTAAAACATTGCCCATGGGATATGAATTTACCAAATATATCTGCCTATCTCTTATCTTTCTATCATCTAGATAGCTAGTTATATATCATACCTAGGAGTATGTGCATAGTAAATATTTGTGAGTTATGTGGATGTGTATGCATGATTACAGGAATTTACTAATGGATCCATTTCCTTTTTCATAGTTTATTCAAGATAATATACTAATGATTAAGTGTAATGATGAACAAAACAACTGAAATATACGGAAGGTGTGGAACTCAGAAAACAAATATTAGTGAGACAGTGAAAAGCTAGTCAGAAGACATAGACTGAAATGATCATAAATTGGAAAATGCATGATTGAAAATTTCCATTAAAAGACAATTCCTCATCTCTGTGTGTAGGCATCAGGCATTTATTTCCAATTTAAAGAGCACCAGATATTACCATAAAAATTTTTAAAAAAATGAACACAGGTGATCTTCCTTCAGTGGTTATATATAAGCCTTGCTTATTTGGCATTTTGGGGGACATTCATATGTTCTCTCCCCCCTTACTATCAATTTGATTTTTCTGGTTTATATTGACATAACAAGAAGAACTAAATTCAGATTGTTAATTTCTGGAAAGAATAATAAAGCAGAGGAAAAGGGGAAAGAATATTACCAATGAATATGAAATTTATATTGGTAAGAACACATTCTAATGCAGTATTTCTTCCCAAACTTTTTTTGCCTACATTACCTTCACTTTTTAAAGAATACTATCCATTTTTAAGACTACTTGTCTTAAACTCAAAATTTCCATATGCTTTGTTGAAGCATTTTTACATCATAAAGGAAATGTTTTTAAATTATAACCATTATTGCCTAAATATAATTTATATTAAATTCATTTGATTTTATGCTGTGTGAGTGCAGAAATATAAAAAAAAGAAATACTCAATGGAATAAATGGCACAGCTAAAGACCCACTCATATACAATACTTCATATATGAGAGAAATAGTGTGTGGTAATACAGTAAGAGTAATATTATTTTTCAGCAAATGGTATTGTATAGTTGGATAGTCATATTGGATGAAATGAAATTTATACCTACCCCTCACCACACAGATATGATTTAGATTAAATTTAAAACTATGAAATCAAAACCATAATTGCTTTAGACACTAACAAAAGTGATTTTCTTCAGAATATAAATGTTGGCTAGGATAATTACACGCACACAGAGAAAACAGAACAAAAACCACATTGAATAATGTTGATACATGTAATTATATTAGAGATGAAATTGCTCTTGCTGAAAGAATATTTAAGGGCACAAAATTCTACAAAATAAACTGAGTCAATATATCTTTCACACATAAACAATACAGGAATTTAGCAGAAGGGGGTTTCCATATTAATGTTAAAGTAACATTAAAATAAATTAAATATAAAATCACAACTCAAGGATGTGTATGTATAGACATAGATATAGAGATATACAAAGCCAACTATCTCAAGGATACTCTATTAAAATTAAATATTTGTACAACCAGTATACCTGGGCATGATTTTTTAACATGACACTTTTCTTTCTTTTTGTATTTACTAAGTCTAAAAATTGTGAGTTAATGTGTCATTTAAAGTCAGAAAGGTAGTTAACTATAAATAGTTACTACTAAAAGGTATAGCTAATCCTTTTAAAATGATTTGTTCATTCATACCATTTCAAATATTTAGAGTTTTATTTTCTCCTGTGTAATAGATAAATGTGTGTTTCTTTATGCAAGTAGAACATGTTGGTGCCTTCTTAACAACTCAATATTTGAGAAACAGTCCCTTTAATTACTTGGCCCTACTGAAGACTTAGCATGCAACCATATGGCAAGTCAACTTAAGAGCAGAACACATTTCATGAGATGGGTTTCACCAATCCACTATTTCTTTAGTGGATTTTTTCTTCTTGTTTGGACAAATGTAAATTCTAAATTTCCTAATCTCTAGAATGATGGGTGGGACTGGCTTTTCTAACCATATATCCTGAGATATGACTGTAACATGTTAGTGTAGGGAAGGATTGAAAAATAAGGACTTGAGGAAAAAATATAAAGCATATTAATTATTAAGATCATAGAGTGGTTTCTATGTTTCAGTGATGAACAAATAACAATTCTAACAAGTTTATACACACCTCTTTATCTATTCACCATTTAGAAACTTTTTAAAAATTGTTTCATGAAATGCAGGTATCTTTGTGTCATATCTCTCCTTAAAATTCTGTCAGAGACATTTATTCTTAGGTAAATACATTTTTCTTGTATCCTGATGAAGGCACTATGGAAATAATAAGAAGGAATAAAAAATGTATATATTTCAGGGATGAAGACAATAGGAAGTTATCCATGAATTCATCTTGATGAATTTTGAAATAAACATAATAATATTCAAATCCAATTAAAGGAGAAGGAAGACTTGGGTGATACTATACATGGAAGCATAATGAATGAGGGATAGATGCTTTTGGATATCTTAAATATCATAAGCATGTAGCCCATAGCAGGAATTTGCACCTGTACTATGCTATGAGAAAAAATATAGTAGACTAAAGAGAGCTAGAGTACAAGGCTATATGAGGAATGTGACTTATGTACATAACTTCTACATTAAAATTTCATTTAATATGCTTGAAGAGATCTTGAAGATCCTTTCTCATTAAATATATTTATAATAAAATATGATGAAAATATGGAAGAAATTAATTATCGTCTTAATGCTGAGATAAAAAAAATAAATTTTGATTAAATAAGACAAAAATAAAACCCAAAGAAAAAATTTTCATGAATAAAAAACTTATATTTTCTCATTTATATCCTGTACAACATACTGGATACATTAATTAAAAACATACATTTAGAAATATCAATGTAAAATTTCAGAAATTCATAAAATAAACTATCATATAATATCATGGAAGTAGAAGAAGAATCAGAACAATATTATATTTTTAAACAAGAACCCTTAGAATTTCAATGAATTGGGTATAAATATTCAAATGTGTGGAGGAAAATAACTTGGACAAAAATTCTATGTGTGAATATAAATTTCAATATAAACAAGTGATTGTGAAATATAAAGATACTCATACATGCAAAGACTCAGAAAGCTAAAATCTAATCTTTGTATGAATGTTACTTGAATATAAAATCTGATGTTTTTACCCAGAAAACAACTATGAAGAAAACACACTTAGAAACAAATAAGTTTGTAAAAAAAAAAAAAAATGATAGATTCCTCAATTTTCAAATCATTGAAAACATAAGTATACATTTCAGATAATTTGATTACTATGATACAAGTTCACATTGTTAACACTCACTCCCTGTCTCACACTTTCCCACATTAAAAATATCCTTCATTAGCATGATACATTTGTTACAATGGTTGAACACATATTAAAGCATTGCCACTAAGTGTGCAGTATAGTTTACATTATAGTTTATACTCTGTCCCATGCAATTTTGTAAGATATGACAAAATATATAATGGCCTGTATCTGTCATGGCAACATGATGCAGGGCAATTCCAAGGTCCCAAAAATGCCCCCATATCACATCTATTTTTTCCCTTTCCCTTCCCCTCAAAGTCTCTGGTGTACACTGCCTCCACATCAATGATAAAAGGTTTTCCACTATAGAAGACAATAAATCTACAGTAGAATACTAGTAAGTTTACTTTAGTCCATTGTTCATTCCTGAATCTTAGGGATTTGGGGATGCTGTTGCCCACTCTGCCTCTAATGAGAAGGGGCTTAGATCCCATGGGAAAGGTGGCTGGAAATATCATGCTTGCAGTTGCAGACACTCTGTTCCTTGTGGTGGGCATTGTCCATCATCACCACCTTGTTAATTGCCCTGGGTGAGTACAAAGGACTAGGTTATAGGTTTTGGAACTGCTGAGATTTAAAGCCCAACTGGCACATTGGCAGACCAAAGATTTAAGTCTCTTGGACACACACCTATCAAGTCTAGTACTAACTATAGGTTCAAATAGAAGGGACAAAAGAGCCATGTGTAGGAAAACCACAAATGAGTCCATATCTGTCACCCTGGGGAGCATAAATTCCAAAGTAAGATGCACTGCAAAGCACCAAACTCCTGAGCTGTCTGCCCTGCCTATAGTGTTTGGATGTCTTTAGAGGCCTCAGGAGCCCTGCTATTTGAGACTGTGGCAGTTGATGAGATCCTGCTGAGACTTGCATAAGCATAACCTATGGAATGACCTCCTGACTCACTTTGAAATCTCTTAGTCATAAAAACTCATTTGCATTTACTAATTTCCCTTATGGTCAAGGTCTTTTTTGAGGTGTATTGCTAGTTGGCACTTGGTAATAATCCCTTAGTGTCAGGGAGGCTCATCCCCAGTAGGTATGTCCCATGCCAGGAGGAATGTAGGGGGTTTACATACTGAGTTTGTCTTAGCAAGAGGTCACATTTGTGTAACAAGTTACCCTCAGGAGGTAACTCTTAGGCAACATATAATACTAGGCTAAGTTTCAATTTCAAAAGAAAAGGTTCATAAGTACAATCATCATTATCAAGGGCCCAGTACTTTGATGAAGGGAGTAACTTGTGCTTTATGGCCTGGTAACTGTAAGCTTCTACCCCAAATAAATTCACCATATAAAAGCCAACAGATTTATATATATATATACACATATATTTAATATTTTTCATCACTGTAAGATATGTTGTCTTGTACATACAGTGATATTTTCTTCTGAATATTCCCCCAGTGTCCTTTTTTTTTTTTTTTTTTTCATTTTTATCCTCAAAGAAGCTTTAGGTTACATAAAAATCATATAGAGAATACAGGGGGTTCCCATATACCTAATACTGTCCCTGTTTTCCCCTCCCCCATTAATAATATTTTACATGCAGATGGTATATTCGTTACAATTGATGTCCAAACTTTGAAGCATTGCTACTAACAATGGTGAATGTTGATTTACTTTTTGGACCTTACACATTTTATAAATTTTGAGGAAATTTTAAATGAACTGTATCCATTATTGTGAGATCATGCAGAACAATTCTAATGTCCTGAAAATGCTCTATGTTCCACCTATTCTATCCTTCCCTCCCCCTCCCCTTGAGACCTATGATAACCACTAAGTTTGATTCATAGTTACCTTCAGTAATATTGAGGGCTTGATATATTCATCTGTTTTCTTTTATGAGGCACTGCCTATGTTCTCAAGAGACTCTTTCCCCTCTATTTGAGAACATAGCACAACTTCACAGGATGGGAGTTTAATATTTCCTTGTTTATTGAGTGGGTCTCCACCAACTGATATAACAAAATATGACAAGATGAACACTTACATATTCCATAGAAGCCTGCCCCAGGTGCACCCTTTTCTGTATGCTCCCCCTCACATCCAACATCAGTAATCCTCTCCTGCCATATTTGTCAAAAGAACATTCCTAATGTTGTAGTTCTAATTGCAGACCTCCAAATCCCCAGAGTTCACCTGCTCCTTTCCCTGACCCTCCCCCCAGTTTCATGGATAGTCTAAGCAAAACCCCCATCCTAACCACCTCAAAGAATAAACCGCATCACTGTCAGGCCCATCCACTGCATATCTACACCCTTCCAACTTATCATAGATTTTGCCCATATGGGCCTTAGCTCACAACCTTTTACTTATTTTCTGTCTCCTATTAACCTGTCTTCCAGACTCTAGCTCTATGAGTCTGATCAATTTGCTTAATTCATGTCAGTGAGGTCATGTGGTATTTGTCTTTCAGTGCCTGGCTTACTTCACTCAACATATGGTCTTCAAGATTCATCCAAGTTGTCCTATGTGTTAATACTGCATTCGTTCTTACAGCTGAGTAATTTTCCATTGTATGTATATGCCACAACTTGCTTATCCTTTCATCTGTTGATGGACATTTGGATTGCTTCTAACTTTTACCAATGGTGAATAATACTGCTATGAACATTGGTGTGCATAAATCTGTTTGTGTCCCTGCTTTCAATTTTTCTGAATATATACCCAGTTGTGGGATTGCTGGGTCATATGGAAGTTCTATAGTTAGCTTCCTGAGGCTGCCAAACTGTCCTCCATAATGGCTGCACAGTTCTACATATCCACCAGCAGTGACAAAGTTGTGCCTTTCCTCCACATCCTCTCCAACACTTACAGTACTTTGTGTTTTTTTTTAATTTATTGAAGTATATCACTCATACACGAACATACATAAAAAATAAGTGTATAACAATAGCTGTGAACTCACAAAACAAGCATACATAACATCATAGAGGGCTCTCATACCTCACCCTACCACCAGTACCTTGCATTGCTGTTAAACATTTTTAACTAATAATTAAAGAGCATCCTCAAAATACTACTACTAAACAAAGTATTTTCCCCCAACCCACGCTATTTTATTATTATTTTTATATCACTTATCCATGAACATACATACACAATAAGGGCATAGTAAAAGTTGTGAACTTATAAAGCAAGCACTCATAACATCATACAGGGGTCCTATACATTAACCCTCCACCAAAACCTTGCATTGTCATGAGATATTTGTTACAAATTATGAAAGAATATTGTCAAAATCTTACTACTATTTATATTCCTTATGTTACATTTGGTGTATTTCCCCCCCCCAAAACACCCTATTTTTATTTTTTAGATATATTTTTATGACAGAAGATGTAAACTTATGAAACAATCATGAACATATTCAGAATTCCAAAAAAACACTCCTCTTTCAATACACCACACCATGGTGGAAAATTTGTTACAGATTATGAGATAATATCATCCAATTATTACTAGGTCCACAGTACATTTGGCACACATTTTCCATACTTTCCAGAGAGTATGTCTTTGGCATAGATGCAAGAATATTACATTATTATTTTTAACCACCGTCCATAGGTCACTCAATTCTATTTTTCCCATGCTTCTCCACATTCCTACCACCCTGCAATAGTGATGTTCACCTGCTCTAGCTCACAAAGGACACTCTAGCATCTGTACGATCAACCACTATTCTCATCCAACTCTGGGTTTACTGTGTTATTCAGTCCTTAGATTATACTCTAGCTTTCTGTCAATTGGCATTTACATCCCTAGACTACCATTTTCAGCCACATCCCCATTTATAAACCAGCTGTTACTCACTATAATGTGTTACCATTAACTTTATACATTTCCACACTTTTACAGTAAAGCTAATTAAAATTTCTACATATGTTAAATATCAGTAGTCCATCTCAGTCCTCCTCTTATCTCCTTTAAGAATCTACCACCTACCACTAGGTCTTGGAGATATTGTCCTAAATTTTCTTCTAGAAGCTTTATGATTCTTGCTTTTATATTTAGGTTTTTAATTCATTTTGAATTAATTTTTGAATAAGGTATGAGATAGTGGTCCTCTTTCCTTCTTTTGGCTATGGATATACAGTTCTCTCAGCATCATTTTTTGAATGGACCATTCTTCCTGAGTTGGATGGGTTTGACAGGTTGGTCAAAAATCACTTGACCACAGATGTGACAATTTTTTGAACCATCAATTTGGTTCCACTGCTTTTTGTGTCTGTCTCTATGCCAGTATCATGCTGTTTTTACCACTGTAGCTAGGTAACATGATTTAATGTCCAGAAACGAGAGTCTTCCAACTTCAATTTTCCTTTCCAAGATGTTTCTGGCTATTCAGAACCCCTCACCCCTCCAAATAAACTTGATAATCATGTTTTTCATTTATTTGAAAAATGCTGTTGGAATTTTTATTGGAATGGCACTGAATCTGTACATCAATTTGAGTAGAATTGACATCCCAATGATATTTATACTTCCAATCTGTGAGCATGGAATGTTCTTCCAATCATTTAGGTCTTCTTTTTTTTTCACTATTTTTTTTTTTTTTGAAATTTGAATTCAGTTTTATTTTCCAAAGCTCTAAGAACATTTGCATAATTGCCCATAAACAGAATGACTGTATCTCCCAAGATTAAAAGTTCAGTCTTTCCCAGGTTTGATTTGGTGGTAAAATGGCAAGAACATGGGACCACGCTTCAGGAGATATCAGTGCCACCTCAGTCCTGCTACCAGCACACTCTGAGATGTTGGGTGAAACATTTGGGCACTATTTTTTTTTTTAATTTTTAATTTATTTTTATTGTGGGTAAAAATCAAAATTCTCACAATACATACAAATATTTGCAAAATGATATACAAATATATATGCATATATGTGTATTTGCTTACAAAAATGTTATATATATATATATACATATATTTTAAGAGGTGCTTAGATTACCCAAAATATTACATGGAACCCACTGGGATTCCCATGTTGCCCACCTCCCACACCTCCCAGCACATCCCACACAAACATCTCCCACAAGTGTGGCCCACCACCCTCAATGAACTTACACATCCTGGAGCCTTGCCACCAACCATAGACCACAGTTCACACCATAGACCACACTCTCTCCCACTCAGTTCTGAGTGGTGTGTGCTGATTTAAAATGGCCTACATCCGTTGCCACAACGGTACTCAGGACAACCTCTAACTCCCAAAGAAGCCCCTGTATTTCTACTGCTCATCCCCTCCCTACCCCAAAAGTGTCAAGTGGCCACTGGCTCCACCTCATTGTTATAATTTCTTCCATTGCTAGAATCACCATATGTGAACAAGAGAATACCATCAAGTCTACCCTAGTCTACAGTTCTTCCCCCAATCCTGAGGGGACTGGGATGGTGATGTCCACTCCACCTCCAAGTGAGAAAGGGCTTATATCCCATGGATATGGGGGGTGGGATGATCCTGCCTGCAGATGCAGGCCTTCTCTATTCCCTGGGATGGCCGTTGCCCATCGTTGTCTCCTCACCAGGTGACTTGGATGAGTCCATTGAGCTGTAGGGTAGGAGTTGCAGCTCCACCGAGATTTCATGCACACCTGGCACATAGGTAGGCCGGAGGCTCCAGTCTCTGGAAGTATACCTAAAAACTCCAGCATCACATATAGGTTTGAATAGAAGGGACTGGTGAACCATGCACAGGGAGGACTTATTTGAGTCTAATTCTGTCACTCTCAGGAGCACAGACTCCAAATAGAGCCCACTGAAAAGGCATCAGTCTCTAGGGCTATCCCCACTTATATAGGACCTGGGTGTCTCCAGAGCTCTCAGAAACCCCTCTGTGTGGGGTAATAGGCATTTAGATGTTCTATGAGCTCCTACTGAGGTGTGTGTAAGAGTTACCTCTGGGATGACCTCCCGACTCTCTTTGAAGTCTCTTAGCCACTTGAACTCATTTGTCTTTACCATTTCCCCCTTTTATTCAAGGTCTTTTTCCAGTTGTGTTGCCAGTTGGCACTTGGTATTAATCCCTCGTTGCGAGGGAGGCTCATCCCCGGGAGTCATGTCCCACGTTGGAGGGAAGGTAATGCAATCATATGCTGAGTTTGGCTTAGAGAAAGGCCACATTTGAGCAACAAGGAGGCTCTCAGGTGGCAACCCTTAGGCACCCCACAACTGCAGGCTAAGTCTCATTTACAAGAGTGGAGACTCACAAGGGTAGTCATCAATAAAAAAAAAAACACATCAGTGGGTCATCCTATTTTGACAGGCACTGTCCCTACACTCAGAGGACTATTGCTGCTCCCTTGGAGACTGTGGCAGAGCTCTCCAGGCTAGGAATTCAGATTCCCTCATTTATTGTGTGATTATCCACCCATCGTGACCATGCCCCATCCCCCGATCCTTTGAATGATTTTGTATATCTTTCATGTATATTCGGTTGAACCAATCCCTACGAAACCCCCCCCAGACACCCTCCCCACAATAATCCCCCGCAATACCCATTGTAACCCTTCTGTGATCCAAATCCTCCATGAACATTTAGTCCATAAAATAATCAAATACACTTACTAGGAAAAAGAAACAAGTGTGATAAGCTTACATGCAAGAGACAAACATAAGGAAACTCAGGGGGAAAAAAAAAAAAGAGAGAAGGAAAAAAAAACAAATAATCAAACAAAGAACAAAACAAAACAAAATATAATTAGTGGATTGGGACATTCAAAAAATGGGCAAAAAGCAAAGGAAATGCCTTTAATATATATATATATATATATATATATATTCATTTTTATTTCCTTTCTCTCTTTTTTCCCTTTTTTCCTTCCCTTTATCACTGTGTTATCTGATGTCTGGTGTGCCATGACTCCTTCCTCCTCTCAATCCCCATTGTCTCCCAATTTTTCATTTAATTTTCAAAGAAGTTTTAGGTCACAGCAAAGTCACACAAGGAATGCCTGAGACTCCCAGATACCAAACCACCCCCGCTTCCCCACCCCATATTAACTCCCCCTCCTTTTTTTTTTTTGGTTGTTAGCATTGTTATAACTGTTATGCAGATAGCAAAATATAGCAACTAAACATTGTCAGTGATTTACAGTATAGTTTACAATTTAGATGATACAGTTAAATAATTTTGATGATATTTACCATGTCCTGTGTCCATTACTGAAAGGTAATGAAAAACCTTCCCCATGACCACCAAACAACCCATTAGATCTTGACTGTTCCCTTCTCCCCAGCCCCCCAGGGCCCGTGATACCCCCCTCTCCCAACCCATGGAATGTCAAGATTCACAGTTACATGCCCTGGGGATTTGAACCGCCCCTTCCTAATCCACCCACCCTCCAGTGCTGCACCACTTAACCCAGGAACACCACCGCTCATCTGCCCCATTCCCCAACATGCTACCACACTCTATCCGTTTACCATAGATTATGTCCATATGGGTGATGGCTCAAAGCCTGCTCTTCTCTTACTCTCCTTTGTTAACCTATCTTTCAGACAATGGTTCTCAGAGACTGCTCACTTTACTCAGTTCAGATCAGTGAGGTCATATACTGTTCATCCTTCAGTGCCTGGCTTGCTTCACTCAACATAAGGTATTCAAGATTCATCCACGTTATTCCATGTGTTAGCACTTTGTTCCTTCTTACCGCTGAGTAATATTCCATTGTATGTATGTGCCACATTTTGCTTATCCATTCGTCTGTTGATGGGCACCGGGGTTGATTCCAACTTTTGGCAATGGTGAACAATGCCGCTATAAACATTGGTGTGCATATATCTGTTTGTATTTTTGTTTTCAGTTCTTCTGGGTATATACCCAGCAGTGGAATTGCTGGATCATACGGAAGATCTATTGCAAGTTTTCTGAGGAACCGCCAAACTGTCCTCCACAGTGGCTGGACCATACCGCAGTCCCACCAGCAGTGGATGAGGGTTCCTATTCCTCCACATCCTCTCCAACATTTAGTGTCTCCTGGTTTTTAATAGCTGCCATTCTGATGGGTGTAAGATGGTATCTCATTGTAGTTTTGATTTGCATTTCCCTGATAGCAAGTGATGTTGAGCATTTTTTCATGTGCTTTTTAGCCATTTGTATTTCTTCCTTGG
>JAKSZT010037046.1:1428095-1448199 GCA_026826555.1 Tolypeutes matacus
TGTAGAGATTCCTTTAGTATTTCTTGAAGTGCTGGTTTCTTCTTGACATACTCTCTTAATTGCTGTTTATCTGTGAATATTTTGAACTCTCCATCATTTTTGAATGCCAATTTTGCTGGATAGAGGATTCGTGGCTGGAAGTTTTTTTCTTTTAGTGTTTTGACTATGTCATACCACTGTCTTCTTGCCTCCATGTTTTCAGCTGAGAAATCAGCACTTAATCTTATTGTGCTTCCCTTGTATGTGATGGTTCTCTTTTCTCTTGCTGCCTTGAGTATTTTCTCTTTGTCTCGAGCATTGGACAGTTTGACAAGTATATGTCTTGGAGTTGGCCTGTTGGGATTTATACTATTTGGGGTGCGCTGTGCTTCCTGGATCTGCACATCCATCTCTCTCAATAGAGTTGGGAAGTTTTCAGCCATAACTTCCTTCAACACCCCTTATGTTCCCTTTCCCTTCTCTTCTCCTTCTGGGATGCCCATAATGCGTATGTTTGTGCGTCTTGCATTATCGGTTAAATTCCCTGAGGCCATACTGAATTTTTTCTATCTTTTTGTCTATCTTTTCTACAATCTCTTTCATTTCAACTGTATTGTCTTCCATATCACTAATTCTTTCCTCTGCATGTTCAATTCTGCTGCCATGTGAATCCAGCGTCTTTTTCATTTCTTGACTTGTGTCTTTGTTCGCCATCATATCCATTACCTTTTTAGGTGTGTTAGCTATTTTTTCAGTATGTTCTCCCAGTGTCTTCTTTATATCCTTAATCTCTTTCTTCAGTTCTTTAAGTTGGTCCATGATATTTGTTTGGATAGCTTTGATTAGTTGTTCGATGTACTGCCTTGCTTCCTGGTTTTTATTTTGTGCACTGGACTGGTCCATGTTTTCCAGTTTCTCAGAGTCATTTGTATTTTTCTGTTGCCCTCTGGTCATCATATTATCTTGATGGGTTTGTTCAGTAGATTAGCTTTTCTCTATGCTCTAGAATTTTATTTAGCTGTTGGTTCTGCGTGTGAGTTAAGTTTTTTCTTTGGCAGTTTTTCTTCTTATTTTATTTCCTTCCTTCTTTCTATGTTCCCTTGAAGGCAAAACGTTAGGGCCAGAGGAATCAAAAGATGTAAGGAAGGCAGAAGGATAATAGAAATATTGATAAAAGTTAGAAGAGGGGCAAAATGAGACTTAATGAGATGAATATTTAACTTGAGTAGGCAGTGTAGAGTACTAGGAAAAAATATGGAGTTCCTACAATGGACTGGGAAAACAAATGGAGGAATATATATATATAGCGATTTAGAAGGCTAGAATTATGAGGAGGGAGAGAAATAGTAGAGAAAGGTCTGAAAGGAAAAAGTTAATACTAATAAAAAAAAAAAGAAAGAAAAAAGAAGAAGAAGAAAACAAAATAGTTGGGATAGAAATTGACACCCTTAAGTTGTGGGCCTATGAAAAAATGTTGTCTCTAAGAGCCACAACAGAAAACAGAAGGCAGAAAGATGCAGGAAGGATAAGCGATAGTTTGCAATACAGAATCAATATATACAGCGAGTGGGAAATTACTGAATAAGAAGCCCAGCAAATAAGCGACCAGCTGGCAGCACCTATTTAAAAAAAAAAAAAATAGAAGGACAAAGGAAGGGGGGAGGAAAATGGGAATAATAGCAATAGACCAGAAAGTAACAGAGAGAAACCAAAGATCCACACAGGCAAGCAGTCAAACAGAGCTAAGGGGGGTCAATGATTCCCCTAGGGTCCACGTGAATCCTTCCTGCCTACTTGTGTTTATCAATGAATTTCCCCACAGGGTTCTATATGCAGGTCCTGAAGCAGCTTTTAGCTATTAAACTAAATTAAAAAGAATTTATTTTTCATTTGTTGAGGTGACCTCACTTTTTTGTTTTTTTTTTTAGCCAAATGCAGGACCCAAAATAATTCCTCCTGTAGACCAACCCCCTTATGGAAGGGACCCTAGCTGGGCCCGTGGAAAACGTCCCACTTTCCGGACTCCCCAGGTTAGCTGAAGCTCTGATGTTAGTCATTGAGGAGTGCTAAAGATGGCGGATTCCGCCCCTTCTGGCACCGAGCGCCAGCGTCATCGGGCTGCTCAGTAAATCAGTTTGAGTGCAGATTCGCGTCTGCTCTCAGCCTAATGCTGCTTCAGGTCGGCTTATCTGCTCCCCAAAGCTATGGGGCGGTGCAGGCAGCCAGATCGATGTCTAAAAATATAAAATACCCTTCCCTGTCTTCCAACAGAACCCTCTCTTTTTTTGGGAAGTGTCCCTTCCTCCTGGCTCCGCAGCGGCCCGGGTCTTATCCCTGGGTGGCTAGGGAAATCAGCTCCGTTTCCCGACCAAAATCCCCCCTCCGGTTCACTGGGTGCTGAATAGTTCATTTGCTCTGTTCACACAAGGTCCCAGGGGCGCCAGGCAGCCAGATCCCCAGAAAATAAAACTATTTCACCCTGCCCATGGCTCAAAATGGCCGTTTTATTTTTTTTTCCCTAACCACGGGGCTCAGCCGCCTGTGCCAACCTCCACCGGCAGCCTCAAAACTCACGAATCTCCGCCGTTCGGTCCACGCCACCGATCTGCACAGATAGATTTCTCAAGCCTCTCACTCCAGGCGTGCACAGCACAGACCCCTGGGCAGGACCCCATCCCCAATCTGCCTTGCTCTGGGAGCTTGCAGTGTGTGCCCTCCTACACTAACGCCATCTTGTCATCAGTTTTTCTATTCTTATCACTCCTTTTTTCTTCATCCTTTTTCTCCTTGGAACTCCCTGTTCTGAAGCATAGCAGAGTGCTCTTTCCACCTGTGGCATTCATATACCTTTGGTCATCTTATTCTTTGTGCCTGTATGTTTGTGTACCTTTGATCTATGAAAAACCTCCCCACTGACAATCAGTGGTCACATTTTATACTACAAAAACACAATTTTTAAACATTTAATATACACACTCAGAAATGTAGAGGTGAAAATGAACTGATGTGAAAAAGTTCTGGGGACAAAAGTGATCATTGGTAACAATTAACATGATAACATGAAACAAAATCTATTATTAACTTAATAAGTATAGCTAATGAAAAGTCATGGATATTGTAGTCAGAATATGTGGGTTTTTATATTTTATCTCTTTGCTGTCTGGAATCTTTACTGTTTCCTTTTTCATGCAATATGAATATTTATTAGAATATTTATTAAATGATTAGTAAATTCTCTTCCATTTATAAGTTTTACATTTACAAATTATTGGTCAAAGGGGCATTGTGAATTAACATAAAATTGTCAGTATGCTGATAAATCCAAAGCTTTATTTATTCAGTAGAACAATTCTTTGGAAAGCTCTTGGTATATATTATATAGACAATATGCCAAATATTCTTAAAATATTTAAACAAAAGCTATGGCAGATAAAATTTTGTTGAAAATTCATAGTTTTGATCCCAACTGCTAAATTCAGAGTAGAATTATTGTGAAAAATACAGAATGCCAGAAATATATGGGATTGGGAAAATGAGAAAAAGTCATTCTGGCAAGACTCACAGAAAAATTAATGTTGCTGTATTTCACAATTAGAAGGAGTGACATTTTCATTTTCATTTGGCCAAAACCCAGAATAAATTATTTTCTCTTCTGTTAGATAATGATGTATATTAATGTCTTCCAGGTACAGTCATAGAGCAACCATACTCATATTTCCCAGGTAGAAGATATTTGCTTTTCCTGTCAGAAACAGCTTCCCCAGCACTGCAACATCAAAAATAATTTATATTGCATGAAATTTGTGTCTTTTCTGGTTGTAACAAAAGCAGCAGATAAAAAAGAGCTGATGATATCTGAAAGAACAAGCCAGAGATTCTTCACTTTAAAATGTGAATAGAAAAGAAAAAAACTGCAAATACATTTCAGAAAAATGAAACTGGGATTATTTGAGGTGTACACACTTCAATTGCAATTCTAAATGAAGGATTCCAGATAATATAAGAGGATCCAGATTAGGTCCAGGTCTGAAATCCTGCCAATCTTAGTGACTTCATTTCTAACTTCAAATGAAGCGAATTAGTGCAAATTAATCCATTATAATAACCAAGTATTATGTTAAATATATTTTGTGTACAGATTAGTAATCAATAGTTTAATAAGGAATTCACTCCAACTGAGAAAGCAGTTTTCCCAACGGTGGTTAATCTATTTGATGGCCGCCAAATATCCATGTACTCTCACCATAATTTTATCTCCTTTCTATTTAAGTGAGACCACATGAATAGATTGCAGTAGTGATGTGTTCTGCACTCAGAAAAATCATTTAGGAGCCAGTATTCTAGACTCTAGCATTCTTTTTCCTTGCTGCAACAAATGTGAAAGACAGACATTAGGCATCAAGATGGCAGGAATACGCAGAGAAAATTTCTGAATAACTACACAGAGCAAAATGCCCTAGAGGATCTCACAGACTTCAGTGGATTTTGCTTGAGCAGGAAATAAATTTGAGTAAATTAAGCCACTCAGATTTCAAGATTCATGTGTTATCACTGCAAAATGCAGCATTAACTGTCTAATTCATTGGCTAAATTTATCTTTACAAAGACTGATGGTATTAATAAGTGTACACATTTGCATAAACTATTGAAATTGTCTTGGTTCTAAAATAGTGTAGAATGGCTAATTAGCAATCCCTACAAAACCACATGAAATTAGAGATATTCTCTGTTTCAGTGTAAACACACTACAACAACTGAAATATTTAAACTATAAATTTATAGATCAACTTTTTACCTTAACTGAAGATGTAAGATAATGCATAAGAAAATTATGCAATCATAGTTTAGAAAGTACCATCTACAATATTGAACTCCTTTATGAACTCAGTATTCAATGTTCATTGAGAAAATTTTCTGGTTGTTCTAGAGAGTTCCATTTTCCATACATTTTTCTTAGCATACTTTCCAATTTTGTACCAATTCTCTACAATCCTTATCCCATAAATTCTCCTATCATCTCAGAAGACTAGGCCTCCTACTTGTCAGGAAAATAGGGGCCATCACAGAATCACTGTTTCAATCTCAAGCCTCCTCATCAATAATATCTAAAAACACTTTTTAACTTTATGCCTTCCTGTCCAATGAGAAAAATATGTGTAGGGGCTCCAATAGACATTTAATATATAACAATGTGTTTCAGTTATAGCCCCTTGCAGACTCCTCAGAAATTTTTCTTCTAACTACTGTGACCAGAACACCCTCAAAGTGTTTATGGGTCCTGTTAAGGTTTAATGAGTGTATTTGTTCCAGAATAAAAAGAGTAAAGGGGATTAAAATATCCAGTTGTCTTCTTTGTATGCCAATGAGAGTTAGAGTTAGAGTTGTAAGAGTTGTTTTGTGCCATTGCAAAAAATTCTCACTAGAGCTTACTTTGATACTATCTCTACTGACAGTCTCTTATATGGAAAGAACTCCAACTAAGCAATCTGGTTAATAAAAGCCAAACCCCACATAAATTAACATGTATTTCACTGGATCCTCCGAGACACTCACTTCTTGCTCAAGGAAGTTTTCTAATGGTTGATCTTTCTGTGGGTGTGGAGGGTGCATATTCCTATCACTCATCATCTCCTTAAGTATAGGAACAACCTGAACCCAGAATGCCAACCTGAATGATTCTTGGCAATATTGAAACCAAGTCCATCTTGGCGACAGTGTATAAATGGATCATATTTTTTTAAATCCATTCTATCAGTCTTTGTCTTTTGACTGAGGGTTCAAACCATTAACATTCAAAGTTATTATTGTAAAGTTATTCCTTATTTCATCCATTTTGTCCTTTGGCTGTCCCTTGTCATATCTTACCATTCTCTGAAGTTTTACTCTTTAATTTACCCTTCCCAATAATCTTCATTTCTACACTCTTCTCCAAGTCTTTTGCCCTTCTCTTTTTCCTTTCAGACGTCAGCATTCCCTTTAATATTTATTGTAATTCTGGTCTTTTGATAACATACTCTCTTAGTTTTTGTTTCTGTGAAGAATTTGATCTCACCCTAATTTTTACAGTCAGTTTTTTTGGACACAGAATTGTTGGCTGGCAGTTTTTCTCTTTCAGTACCTTTAATATGTCACACCAATTTCTTTTTGCCTCCATGGTTTCTGATGAGAGGTCATCACTGAACCTTATTGAGGTTCCTTTGTACTTGATTCTTTGCTTTGCTCTTGCTGCTTTCAGAATTTCTTTCTCTCTGCTATTTGTCAGTTTGAATAGGAGGTGTCTCAGAGTTTTCTTATTTAGATTTTTTTTTGTGTTTGAGGTGCATTGTATTTCTTGGGTATTGATATTTATATATTTCATAAGCATTGGGAAGTTTTCAGTCATTATTTCCTCAAATATTGTTTCTGCCTCTATTCCATTCTCTTCTCCTTCTGGGACACTGATGACATGTATATTTTGGTGTTTTGCATTGTCATTCATTTCCCTGAGTCCCTGTTCAATTTTTTTCCATTCTTTTCTTTTTCTATTCTTCTGTATTTTCCAGGTCTGATGTTCTGTCCTCAAAATTACTAATTTTTTTCTTCATGAAATTCAAATCTGCTATATGTCCCTCTAATGTATTTTTAATCTCCTCCATTGTGTATCTCATTCCCATAAGCTCTGTTATTTTTCTTTGCAGGATTTCAAATTGTTCTTTATGTTCACCCAGTGTCTTCTCAATATCTTTTAGCTCTTTAGTCATATTTTCCTCCAATTCTTTAAATTGATTTAAGAGATTTTTGTGATTATCATTGATTAGTTTTCTTATATTCTGTATTTCATCAGGATATTTGGTTTGTTCCTTTAGCAGGGCCATCTATTCCTGTTTGCTATTATGGCTTGTAATTTTTTGCTGATATCTAGATATCTAAATATGTGGTTGAATTTACTAAAATGGTCAATTTCTCCCTCTTGCCTAGTGTTATTTTTTCATAAATCTTCTTTGATTTTTGGTTCAATGTATTCTATGTCTTTAAAATTGCCCAGCTTTATATACCAAAATTAGGCCAGAGACTCACTAATTGGACACAGATTTTTCTCCCTGGAATTGGGAACAAAGAGAGAAATGAAAGCAGTTTTCCTTCTTGCAATTTCCTGGATAGCCAGTAGATGGCACTCATCAATATAATTTTCCATGGAGCTGTTTCTTTTAACCTCTTCTTTCCAGTGTTTCTTGTCTGGTCAAAGTCAAGATTCAAAGCAGGATCTACTGATTGAATTAACTGAAGAGAAGCCCTCCAACTCATCCTCCTTATGGCCTCAAAACAGCTGACAGGGAGGAAGATGTCTGTTCCCCTTTCAGTCAGCTACATTGAGGCAGGGGTTATATATCTTGAAGGCTTAATATCTTGAAGTTAAGGGATGGGAGCCCTTCCAGGCCACAGCGGGGATTTGGTAACTCATGTTTGTTGTATTTGGTTTCCCCTATCTCTGTCCCCCCTTGCCCCTCATGGGAGTTGTTCACCAGAATCTTGGTCTGCTGACCCTCAAAGCAATTCTTTCAGACAGCTTTTGGACCTTTCTGTATTGTTTTTGTAAGAGTTGAGCCCTGCCTTTGTACTCTGCTGCTGTCTTCCCAGAACTAAAAGATATTTTTATATCCATGCATTTTAAATCATTCAACTGAGAGTAAGAATCTTCAGAATCCAGTTCCTTACGTTTCCACGGTCAATCATTAATTACAAGTTCACAGTAATCAGATTATTTAAGGGTTATTTATTTTGTTTTAATAATGAGAATAATATATAAACTAGATCTATGTATTATGATAAAAATCATATAATACTCATGTAGCTACCTTTTTGGTGGTCTTCATTCCTTGTGTAGATCCATATTTTCATCTAAAATCACTTTCCTTCTCCCTGAAAGCCTCCTTTTCTATATTGTGAGTGTGCTGACAATAAATTCTGTTAGTTTTATATGAATGAAAACATATTTATTTTATTTTTTAAAAGATATTCTTGTTGTATGTATATTATAGCTTGACAATTTTTTCACAAATTTTTCTTTCATACAGGGCTCCACTATCTTGTTGCTTGCATTGTTTCTGGCATGAGGAATGAAGTAATTCTTATCTTTTTCCCCTGTACAACTATTTATTTTTCAATGTTGTTCTCTTTAGAAGCAAAAATTGAGACCCAGGGATGTTGAGTTACTTGCCTAAGATGACACATATTGACCATAAGTCAAAAAAAATTTACCTGAAATTGTCATAGTTATAGGTATGTCAGTCATGAAAACATTTCCCTCAATTTAATTCAGAAAATACATTCTAAGCATTTTCTATACAAAATACATTAGCTTGATGTTTTCATATGCTATCTCTTTTATATCTGCTAATAATATTTTATTTAAGTTTCTTTAACAAGCCCTAGTAAGTTAATTGCCATTTATAAAGCCATGTGATTAGAAAGTGGAAGAATGGGGAATCATATCCAATTTCAT
This sequence comes from Tolypeutes matacus, assembly GCA_026826555.1. NCBI lineage: Eukaryota > Metazoa > Chordata > Mammalia > Cingulata > Chlamyphoridae > Tolypeutes > Tolypeutes matacus. The sequence goes on from JAKSZT010037046.1 coordinate 1,436,557, forward strand.
TCCTTTCAGGTATAATTCATCTAGGAGCTAGTATATCCCATTCATGTAGAGGATGTCTCTGTTCAGAATTTGAATCTTCTGCTTAAACTTCTATTCCATTCTGCAGCCAGAGAGAATTTACAAAATCAAAGATGCTGGTTTACAGCAGAAGAATCAAAGATAAGAGGAAGTTAGATGTTCTCTTCTCTTCATCCTCTTTCCTCTCAGCAGGTAATCATTGGATTTTTGTCTGAGGGGTAAACCCTGCCTTTCCCTGGAGATAGAACATTACTAAATTGTCCAGACCTGGTTTGAGTCAGCACTTCCTGTCCCATCCAGTGTGGACATATCACAGCAACAGTTTCTGATGAACTAAATAACATTATGAATAAAGCTCAGGATAAGAAATGAGATCATGGTGGACTTAAATCTGAGCACTACAATTATTAGTTTTTGCCCACTGCCAAATTTGTGTAAATTGTAAGAACTTCATCATGGGGATTATATTAGAATCAAGTCAGATGCAACACTTAGAAAATTGACTGATATAAAATTGCTCATTACATATTAGTTCTAATGATATTCATGTTTCCTTTCTCACCTATAACTTTTTCTGGGAATCTCACCTTCACTGTTAGATATTCTACAGGGAAGATCAAAGACTCCTAGAAAGATTTCAGAATTATAATTACTTGTGAATAATTACTAGATACTTCTAAATTTCACCTTTCTTTTCTCCAAATTTCAGCATTTTCTCACCTTCCAACCATCCACAAGAGAAATGAAGACAACCTACACAAATGGGTTGATAACATTTTTGCCAGGACCAAGGTACTGTTACATCATGAACTTTCTCTTCCTATGAAGAAGACAACAAAGCATTAACTCTTTGCCAGACACCATTCTAAACATGTCATACATGATCTTCTATAAGCTCACAGTAGTCATATGAGATCGCTTCCTTCTCATCCCCTTTATGCATTTGTGGAAAATGAGGTATAAAGAAGATGAAAACCTTGCCCAAGCTCTCATAGTAATAAGTAGAAGAGCCAGGCCTGGATGTGCAGTTTATTGGACTCCTAAGAATTCCCTCTTATGCGTGTTGGAATTTTAATATTAGAGAGTAGTTTCTCTAGGCTTCATGTGTCTATCCTCAGGGCATCAACAGTAGAATAGCAGTTTTAATGGCTTCGGTGTTTACACACTTTATTTTGTTTAATCCTCTGTGACTCAAGTAATAGGATTGTTTTATATACTCGTCTAAACTCCTGTACCCATTCTCCTATGACTAAATTAAGTTATGTCCTACTCCCAGACTCTAGTTTGACTTCCAGGCCACAGGCTGGAGATGCTGCTATCCTAAATCTGCCGACTCTCTGCTGACACTCTGCCAATACCTTTGGTCACAAATTGCACCGTTACATGAGAGAACAGAATAAACTTGTTTAGCTGCCAACTTGGACAAACCTGCTAATTTTAACCCTCTGGGAACAGATAGCTCAGATTATCACTATCTCCTTCTTGTGCTTGAGAATTACTCTTTAAATATTTATCTTTAATCATACATGAAAATGTTAATGAGATCAGACTCTAGGGATTACTGAACCTGTAACATCACTTAAACATAATGAGCCAAACATTATAGAAGTTACTTGTTTCTAAATTGCCAACTCATTTATATCCAGATTCTGAGGGAACAAAGAAGCTACCTTTGGTCTTATTCAGGCTTTATATAAAGGCTGAAAGGAGCTGACCTCAGAAGCCTATTACTCCAGGACAACTTTCATTTGTTGCTCAGTTCATGATATTGGTAATTCTCAAATTTTCTGCATTAACATAGTTTGCTATTTTCAGTTCTTTAAATAAAGTTATAGCAAAGATCAAGGGATTTTCATAACCTACTTTATCTGGTCACCAAGTAAACATGATTAGCAAACATGCAGCAGGGAGGATTGGGAAGAGATGTCCATCAATGGTTAAATTTCTCCTCATCAAGTGTGTTTGAAAACTAATGTTCCAGAATTTCTGGATCAAGAATATCTTATCTGAGCTGGGATGCTTTTGGTTCACATTCATGGGTTGGTGGGAGCCTATAGAACAAAGATAAACATACTCCACAAACTAAGATTTACTTAGGAAGCCCCCTTAGTATTCATTTTCACACCAATAACTGAGGTACAGAAACACGACACCTAAGGTAAAAGTGGCTGAACTTGCAAAGCATTAGTTGGTGATGGGTCAGTGATTGCTACTTCTGCAGAAAGTATTCCCAACAATTATGGAAAACTTGCTACTTCTTCCTCAAATCCATTCAAATAGAGGTATAATCTGTGACTTCTTAATTAATATTTTTCTCTCCAGGTGACTCTAAGATTCAACTTTGAGGTAATTTATATTTAAACATGGTTTTCTATTGTCACAGTTTTTTTTAATGAGTAATATCAAGCATGCCCATTCTATTCAGAATAACATTCACTTGATATATTATTGACCCAAACATGAACTAAGTAAATAAAACTTACTTTTATTAAATTATCTTGCTTAATATAAAGAGTATATTATGTCTTTACAGAAAAATCAGATCAGAAAATCTATGAAATAAGTAAACAGCAATCCACCTTATAATTCAGATAAGCACCAATGGTCTTTAGTATATTCTCTTTAGATATGTTCTATGTATATTGTCTTTTTAGACATAAGATAATATATTTTATACATATATATAAGATATAATTATATATTGTGCTTTTTCCAGTCAGTATTATATTGAAAGCTCTTTCTGTTGTATTTATTTCTGTTTCAAGACTTTTTCTTAATATTATTGGCTGTTTTACTAACTTTGTGTGCTTAGTTCATTTATTTTCTCTCTCAGTTCTTTTCTTTACTCAATGCATGTGATACAAGCAAATATTCCAAGGATAAAAATATTGATATATGGATTATCCTTTTTGTTCTTTTACCAGTAATTAGAAAGCATGAGGAAAGCTATACTTTTTAGATTTAGGTTACAAATTTTGACACATGTCAAAATATTTTTCAATTCCTCTATTTCCTTTATTACACATATATATGTAAAGTTAGGCTCAGCTAGACTAAAACCCATTTACAGCAACACAGGGCTTCTAGTAATCAGTGAAAACAGAATACAAAAATAGTCTAGTCTGTCTATTCTAAAGAACATATGTGTCTAATAAATCTTGTTTCTTTTATTTTCTGAACTAAAAAGTATATGTTTATTTCCATTTTTAACATCCAATGTTTCATAAATTTCTTGAATTGAGTTTTTATTTGCAAATCTGAAATAACATGAGAGAAGTTCCCCATAGAGTGAATTCCAGAGTTACAAATCAATTTGAATTGCACCATGCTTCCTGTTTTATCCTCTTCTTGATACCCTACTTCCAGAGGTGGTTGAAAAAAATGACCTACGATATTTTTATATAATTTTTAGCCAAGGTACAGAAGCTCACAAATCTGTTGGAATGCCTCTTACCACAGGTTCAACTATTCACTTAGTTCAGTTGATTTGGAAATATGACTGCATTATCCATAATTTTAAACTGCACTCACCTGATGTTTTGTAGACACCCGGTAACAAGTTAAAATTATCAAGTAAAACAATCTCGGCAATTTAGCCTCAGAAGCATGAGTAACTAGAGAAGAAACACAGGATAATAGGCTTACTAGTTCAAGCCTCTACTCCTTACAGATCTGTTTTTTTGTTTTTGTTTTTGTTTTTGTCTTTTTTATATTTATTAGAGAAAGTGGGGGTTTATAAAATAATCATGCATAAAATACAAGATTGCCATATACCACCCTATTATTAACACTTTGCATTTGTGGAATATTTGTTACAATAGGTGATAGCATATTTTTATAATTGTACTATAAACTATAGTCCAAGGTTTACCTTAGTGTTCAATGTCTGTCTAGTGTAGATTCAGGGATTTCTTTTGTTAATTTTTATTTTATGAGACAGGCAATTTTTTATTCCTGTTTGTCATGTGAGAAGATTCTATGGCAATGATTGGAAGAGGATTCAGTCATATATAATCTCAGGAAAGGTGTCTTGCATGTCAACAGCCATAAAACTGTGTTTGTGTGTTTGTGTATAGAAGTAGCCTGTGTATTCAATATGTGATTCAAAATTTACCCAATATCAGCGATTCCATCAATCACAGTGAAAACATTTTATTTAACAGATATATCGTTTTCTTGATCAAAATTTATCTAATGCCACTGCAATCCCTGTGCCATTTGCAGATAAATCAATTATCCAAATACAAAACTGGATTCCTGGAGCAGTGAACAACATGACAGAATCGTCTTGCTTGGTCTGATACAGAACCCTAATATGCAGAAACTCTTCCTTGTTGTGTTTATACTCATCTACCTTCTCACCTTTGTGGGCAACCTACTAATTGTAGTGACCATTGCCACCAGCCCTGCCCTCAGCAGCCCCATGTATTTTTTTCTGTCATTTTTATCTTTCATAGATGGCATCTATTTTTCTGTCACTACCTCCAAAATGATATTTGACTTTCTCACTGAAAAAAAAAGCTATCTCCTTCAATGGGTACATGACTCAACTCTTTGCAGAGCATTTAATGGGTGGAGCTGAGATTATCCTGCTCATGGTGATGGCCTATGATTGCTGTGTGGCCATTTGCAAGCTCCTGCACTACCTGATCACAATGAACTGGCAGGTGTGTGGTCTTATGGTAGCTGTGGCCTGGGCTGGGGGATTTCTTCATGCCCTGATTCAGATCCTTTTTATGGTGTGGTTACCCTTCTGTGGCTGCAATGTCATTGACCATTTCTTCTGTGATTTTTACCCTCTGCTAAAACTCTTCTGCACTGATACTCACTTCCTAGGACTCTTTGTTGCTGCCAACACTGGGTTCATGTGTGTTCTCATTTTTTCTATTCTTATTACCTCCTATGTCCTCATCCTTTGCACCCTCAGAACTCACAGCACTGAAGGATGGCGGAAGGCTTTCTCCATCTGCACCTCACAAATTACTGTAGTCATCTTACTCTTTGTGCCCTGTATATTTACATATTTTGGGCTTATGGGTACCTTTCCCATTGATAAAGCAGTGACTGTATTTTATATAATAATAACAACCATGTTAAACCCTTTAATCTACACACCCAGAAATACAGAGGTGAAAAATGCAATGAGGAAGCTGTGGAGCCAAAGAGTGGTCTTGGGTAAAAATTCAGGTAAACAGAAAAGGAAAAACAATTTCTATTAGTATTTTAAGAATAATTGTGTCTAAAGCAAATTAAATGGTCTTGTATTCAGGATATGTGGGTTAAGTACATATTATCTCTTTGTTATCTGAAATCTTTAGTGATTCTTCTTTCATAAATGGTGATTCTAGTCCAATCCAATTAGAAAATTCATTGCATATATAAATTAATAATCAATAGTATTTGGTTAATTGAAATAAAATTTTCACAATGTTTAGAAAATATATGATATTATATATTCTACACAAAAATTATCTGCAAATTTCAGGTATAGCTTATGTAACCAATATCCCTATAACTTTAAATACATACAAAAGTTTTATTGTTAGAATTTTGTCAAAAGTGCTTTGTATTAATCTCAATTTCTGATATCAGTGTAGACAAATTTTTCTGGGATATAAGGGTGATTCAGAAATCAATGGATTTTGAGGAAAAAGAGAAAGTCATTAAGGCAGGATTTATCCCATAATTAATGCTATTGTTTTGCACAAGCAATAAAGCACCAATTACATAGTAACCCAGGCTCTGCTCACACAAATTTTTTTCTCTGCCTAAAGCCAACAAGCAATATTAAATAATTTCAGGTACAGCCATAAAGCAAACTTGCACATGATATTTACAAGTAGAATACACATGTGGAGCATTTTTTCTGTCAAAAGAATTCACACACACTCCATCTTCAAACTAGATTTTATTGAATAGATTAAAATATTAGCTAATAGGATTAAAAAGTAGAGAGTTTATGATATCTGAATAATATAAGGCAGAAAGTCTTCACTTTCAAAGTTTAGTAAAAAATTGAAGACCAATTGCATACCAATGAAATAGGTAGTCATTTGAGATGTGGTCACTTATAGGAAAATTCTAAAAGAATGAATCTGGATTAAAGAAGGGGATCCAGATTGCCCAAGGCAGATAACCTGCCAAATTTTGAAATTTCGTTTCTATGCTTGTAAAGAATGACTTAACCCAAATTACTTCTCAGCTATTCCTACGGCTCTTGTTTTTTAAATATATTTCATGCATATAAATATGTAAGAGTTAGCAAACAATTCATTCTGAATTTGAGAATACTGTTTCTCAATTTTGTTAAAAACTTCTGCTCATCACCAAATACCCATATACTCCAAAACCTTCCTTATATAATCAGCCTCTTTTATAAAGAAGGGTCATGTGACTAACTTGCAGAAATGATGTGTCTCACATCTAGGAAGAAAAATACAAAAGCCAGTGTCCTACAATGCAGCTTCTGTTTCTCTTCTGCAGCCAGTTTAGAAGAATTTCAGTTCAATGGCAAGGTTACGCAGAGGAATGGAACTGGATTACTAACTACATGGTTGACAAATGCACTACATGATTCCCAAATCCTCTGTGGAGTTTGTCTGAATGGAAATTAAAATTATATATATTGAGCCATGGAGATTTAAGGATTCATTTTTTACCACAACAAAACACACTTTATCTTTACTAATGTTCTAGCTTTTCATCATTACAAGATTTCTGTGTAAAGAAGAGGGTTCTGCATTACTTTTGCAATTATCTAGGTTCTCAAATAATGGATGATGAATAAGTAGCAATCCTTCCAAATCAAATCAAATTAAGCTTCTTTCTGCTTCCATGAAACACGTTCACTAACTAAAGTGTTTAAACTATAAATTTATACACCTCAATTGTTCTTTTTTTCCTAAGATTTAAGGCAATACAAATGAAAGTTGAATAATCATACACAAGAGGGTGCCAAGAACAATAATGAACTCCAGTATAAGCTAGTTTTTCAATGGTTCTTTTTATTTATTTTTTTATTTTTTAAAGAAGTTTTAGATCACATAAATGTTACATCAAATATAGGAGATTCCCATATATCCTACCCCCCTCAAATTTTCCCACATTAACATCTTTCTTTGATGTGGTACATTTGTTAAAATTGATGAACACTTATTGAAACATTGCTACTAACCATGGACTATAGTTTACATTATAGTTTACACTTTATCCCATGACAAAATATATAATGGCCTGTATTTGTCATTGCAATGCCATGCAGGACAATTCCAATGTCCCAAAAATGTCCTCATGTTACATATATTCTTCTCTCTCCCTCCCCTCAGAAACTCTGGTGGCCATACATTTATATCAATGAGATAACTTCTTCCATTACTAGAATAATAGTTAGTCTATAATACAATAATAATAGAATGGTAATAAGTCTACTTTAGTCCATTGTTCATTCCCCAATCTTGAGGATTTTGGGATGGTGATACCCATTCTTTTTCTGATTGATAAGGAACTTAGATACCATATGGTATATGCATGGAACTGTCTTGTTTTCAGTTGTAGATACTCTCTGGAGTTTTTTGGGACATGGGCATTGACCATTGTCATCCTTTTTTAAATCATCCTGGGTGAATTCAATGAACCTGAGGATATGTGATGCAACTCTGCTGAGATTCAGGGCTCAGCCGCCATATAAACAGACTGAAGATTTAAGACTCTAGGACATATATTTAAGAAGTATAGTGCTAATTATAAGTTAAAATAAAAGGGGCAGAAGAGCCGTGTATAGGGAAATTATAAATAAGTCTAACTTTGTTACATTGGAAGCATAAGTTCCAAAGTATGGCCCACTGACAAGGTGCTGAATTCCTGAGATTGTCTGCCCTCATTATAGTGTCTAAATGTCCCTAGAGCACTAGGTAGCCTTGCTGTTTGAGGCATTTCTATCCTAGGGAATCCTGCTACATTCTCTAATATAATGGTAAGAATCCGCTGAGTACATAGGCAGTGCATAGAACACAGAACATTATGCTAGGCCTGTGATATTGATAATCGTACTTATGAACCTTTTCTGTTGAAATTGAAACTTAGTCTAGTATTATATATTGCCTAAGAGTTACCTATTAAAAGCATCTTTATTGCCTAAATGTGGCCTTTTTATAAGCCAAACTCAGCATGTACACACACTACCTTCACACCAGCATGGGACATGACTCCTGGGGATGAGCTTCCCTGGCACTGAGGGTCTATTACCAAGCACTGACTAGTTATGCATCTGGAAAAAGACCTTAACCAAAAGGAGGAAATAATCATGTAAATAAATTTTTATGGCTATGAGATTTCAAAGTGCATGGGGATGTCATTCCAGAGATTATGCTTAGTGTTTTGATGTTTCTTAATCAAGTCTTCTTGCTAATGTTCCTGTTTGGGTAAGCAAGTCTTTTACACCTGTATAAACCTCCTAGATTATAATTTTGTATTGTCTCAGTAACCCCAGGATCAGCATCTAAAATCTTTGCAGAATGTCTAGCAAGGTGGTATCTGCACTGTTTAAGCCACCAGCTATTTTGTTGCAATTGGATCTTCATGATTTGTGCAATTTGAGGAATGTTTTCCCCAAAAACATTGCATGCCCATGAGCATTACATTTTCTTATCCTCAATACAGTTCCATCTAGGTATTCCATAATGCTTCCCATAAGTATCCTTTGAATATCTGCAGAGGGGGAATATCAGTATTATTGGGTCACTAAATCATAGCTAAGTTCATCTACTTCAAGGCTATCTCTTGGTTCTATTTCTACATTCCTTAAATGCATATCTTCTGTTTTTACTTATGTTATATTCTATGCAGCAAATGAAGCTCTGACATACATGGCAGTTAATAGTAACATACTTCCCTTTATACAGACAGTTTAGCAACATATCACATTGATTTGTGGTAACACAGAAGCTGTGGTTTTCAAGATTCTATGCCCTGTATGATTTTTCTGGTTGTTTTCACAATTCATCTGAAAAATAAGCAGATTTTAAGTATAACTCATGATCTATAAACGCCAATCCCTAATTCAGCCATAACTGTCTATTCATAAATTGAGTCTTTAAGGCACTACATCTCTTTTCTCCAAATAAGCCAAGTTGGTATTTTAGGCAGAGATTGGAAATCATGAGAGATTCAACTCCTTCTCTCTGCAATAAAGAGGTCTGCAGATTATTCTCATAGTGTGCTTTAATCAGCAACATATCTGAGAGAGATGGCTAAGAGAATTATCCCTTATTTTAAAGCGGTAATGGAAATAGCATGATTGGATTCCTTCTTTGAATCATCACACACACATGAATGACTTTCTCTTTGCTACAATACCCATTTTTACTATTTGTTACAACTTTTGACTCATAATATTCTCCTATTATGGTATTTTCCATCTCATCATGGCTGGATATAAGAGCAACATTGTTAACATTATCTTTGGATACATTTTCTAACAGATATCTTACAATTTGATGGGGGAAAAAAAGGATTATCCTTGTAAATTTGTACTTGTGCCATGTTTACATTTTTCTTTAAATGGGTTACATGAGGCAAAGTTATGACTCACCTTAAAATATCTTAGAAATGCATATTATCAAATTTTATTGCATGGATATTATGTTTTAAGTATCAGTACCACCTTCCTTGGGTGCACATAAATTTAGCCCATACTTGTTTTCACTGGATTAAACAATGAAAAAGATATATCTTTAAGATATAAAGTTATGGAATTCCATCTTACTTCACTTCCTTATTTGAACCCACTGATCCTAAAATATTTGCAATGGGGTCATCACCTGCAAAGATTTCATGAGTCTGGATATTTGAAAGGACTTAAAGACTCCAAACAACATTATCAAGTAAGTCTTTTATTTTAAGACAAAGGATAGTATGCAATAAGAGAAAGAGAGTGCAAGAAAGCAATAGAGTTCAAGAGACATCCAAGCACAACCAGACCTGGGTTCTTATTCACAACTAGGAAAGCTTTTTCTCTAGTTGAACCACCAATGTCTGTATGTAAATCTTGATTTCAAGAGAGTTCAAGGCATATATTTCCAATGGGATATTTGTGTCCCTCAGGTCAAGCTAATTAAGTCAGATGAAAACTGTTTTTAAAAATTGGCCTTTGGATTTTTCAACTAATATCTGGACTTTAAACAAAACATAAAATATCCTATTGCCCATATGCTGGCCTAGGGTCAAAACCAGGTTTTCCCAGATCTTTCCCTTTTAGAAGTGAAATAACTCTGTCTTGTATAACCCACCCTTTGAAAATTGTGAAGCCTTTTTAATAAGTCACTAATGACCATTCTTTCTCCTGCATATTTTACACCAATTTTAGAATGGAAAAATAAAATTGATAAGTGTCAAGATGCTAATAATTTGTACAATCAAAAAATGACTTGTAATTTTTTTTCTAATGTCTAGGTATCTTATATGTTGGTGAATTTATTTCATCAATTTTTTTCTCTTGCTTAGTGGTTTTGATTCACAGCTCTTTGATTTTTATTCAATTTTTATTCTAAAGCACAAAAAATGGAAACAGACAAAAATGGAAAAATAAATTGACAAACTTCTGCAATTGTCATTTCAGTAAATGAATATCCAAACAGCTTACTTAAAGTTACTCTGCATCATTAATCATCCGGGAAATGCAAATTAAAGCTACAACAAGATATCACAACAAAGGTAGCAGAATGCTAAAATTTGGTAATTCCAAAAATGTATGATAAGGAACTGAATTATTCAGAAATTCTGAATGAGTTGTAAATTTTGAAAAATCAATACTTTTTGACACTTGATTATCTATCTATCCATCATCTATTTTTCTCTATCATTTCTATCTCTGTCTCAGCCATTTCTAAGCCAAAAAATAGAAAATATCCAAATGCCGTATATAGTGGACTAGATGTCTTGTTTATTTTGCCAACTAGATTTATGGAATTCTTAGAACAGTATGTCACAATCTCAAAGTCATGTTGATGGCTTATCTAATTTTTAATTCTGAAGTAGTGGTTTGGCTAAGTTGCTTAGGTTTTATAAATATTTAGTAAAATAGAGGATATAGGTAAAGAAAAAACTTTAATAAAGTGTGTGTTGAAGTCAGAAAAGTCTGTGTTCAGAGATATTTCTGCCCTTCTAGCCTCTGTTCTTTGGCTAGTCCATTGATCTCACTAAGTTATGGCTGAAAACTTCCAAACTCTATTGAGAGAGATGGATGTGCAGATCCAGGAAGCACAGCGCACTCCAAATAGTATAAATCCCAACAGGCCAACTCTAAGACATATACTTGTCAAATTGTCCAATGCTCAAGACAAAGAGAAAATACTCAAGGCAGCAAGAGAAAAGAGAACCATCACATACAAGGGAAGCACAATAAGATTAAGTGCTGATTTCTCAGCTGAAACCATGGAGGCAAGAAGACAGTGGTATGACATAGTCAAAACACTAAAAGAAAAAAACTTCCAGCCATGTATCCTCTATCCAGCAAAATTGGCATTCAAAAATGATGGAGAGTTCAAAATATTCACAGAAAAAAAAGCAATTAAGAGAGTACGTCAAGAAGAAACCAGCACTTCAAGAAATACTAAAGGAATCTCTACA
>JAKSZT010037046.1:1448299-1479992 GCA_026826555.1 Tolypeutes matacus
TGTATGTATTGTGAGAATTTTGATTTTTACCCATAATAAAAAAAAAAAGAAAAAGAAAAAAAAATATTTGTTTTATTTACAACTTTAACACATATTTTCAGCTGGAAATTTCCCACTTTTATTTTTATTTGTTTAAATGGTCTGAAGTCCTAAGTATGAAACAGGAGGTAGTTTGTAAAGCTCTTTAGTTCTTATGTGAATATGACTGTGACTATAATAGAGAGTTTCTGTATCAGAGTGTCAGTTGAGAAATAGCAAATGGAAAAAAAGTATTTTCAAAATTATACTTTGATCATAAAAAATGTGGATCAGTCATATAATATGATTTCCTTGTCTGTTTATGGTTTGAAGCCTGATAGATATTCAATATTATATGGAGCATTACAAGGAGAAATTAGGAAGGACTTGAAAGTTCCAACCACAAGCCCCCCTCTATATTGTAGTGGTTAAGGTCCCCTAAATAAACAACTCTCTTTCTCTCAGGGACAAGGTACAGTTCATGCCTTGAACTGAATCTGAGTGTCAGGCTTCAGATTCCTGCCAGCTCACAAAATCATTTATTCAAGATAATCTTCATCCCAAGGAAATTGGGGGGCCCAACATAGCGGTTACAACAGAGTCTACCTCTACAGCCCATGTTGGTTCACTGTAATTCCCAACATCACACCTGTATGGTATGGAATGATGTGTAGTGCCCTTCATTATCAGGCTGTGAGTATATGACACTAAAAATGACTATCAATGTCACCTACCTAGCGGTGGTGTCATGTGATCTCTCTCTCCTTAACCCTAGGGTGAAAATCCTGTATCACCAATGGATTTACAGAGGAAAAGATCAAAACAGGTTTTTAGATATTACCTCACTCAAAAATAAATCATGTAACATGAGTAATCTTATAAAATAATAACTTTGTGTTTTGCATACTCATTGCATATTTCATCTGTAAAATGTATAAGGACTAAATATTATGTATTTTAGTGAATGGGTATGCTTAAATATTTTTGTTGAAAATAATTTTAGATAAGAAATACCTATGATTCCTCAAGTATTTACCAATAAATATGGAGATAACTTACAGATAATATTATCTTGTGTTATCCAATTAAACATGATCTCTAGATAGATAGATAGATAGATAGATAGATAGATAGATAGATAGATAGAGCATGGAAATCAGTTAAAGCAATTTAAGTGCTTGGAAATTTAAAAATGAAACCATATATATATATATATGTGTGTGTGTGTGTGTGTGTGTGTGTGTGTGTGTGTGTATTTCAATTTTAATATTGTGGTCAATATGGAAAGTGAAACAATTAGGTCCACTAAATGAGAACTAACAAAATTATGATTTTAGTCACCAAATTTTTTGATAAATAAATTCCTTGCTGTTTGAGAGGCATCTTTATGTCTCTTGGCTGAGTTTTGTTTGTAATTTTTATAATTCCGTCCTGAAAGGCTCATATTCAGTGAATAAAACCTTGCTGTTTTTATTTTCTTATTTTTTTTCTCAGATATGTTATGTCTGATATATTTTTTCCGAGTAAAATGTAAAATCTAGCAATTAAGAAAAGATGACCCCTAATTGTCTGTCCTAAGTATTAACCTATAGCAATTCTTACAGTCATTTTTATTTATTTTGCTCCATTACATACATTTCTATCTCTATTGTAGGCTATAAACTTGTGTAATTATTTGCCTATCTTGGTTTCAAGTTAATTCTCTGTAAAGTTTTATTTTCCCAAGTGGCAACTACTTTTGCCTCATTGTGTTAATGTCATAAGGCTGCTGTAATAAATTATCACTAACTTAGTATCTTAAAACAATAGAATTTCTTCTCTAACAAATTTTGAAGTCCAAAACCAGTGTAAGGTTGGCTCCTTCTGCAGGCTATTAGGTAAAATCTATTAAATGCCTCTGTCTTTACATGATCCTTTCCTCTCTCTGTCTCTGTTACTGCTCCAGTTCTGTCTCTTATAAGGACAATCTCATTGGATTTAGGGTTCACCATAATTCACTATAATCTCATTGTGATCCTTGCTTTAATGATATCAGCAAAGACAGTAATTCCAAATAAGGCCAAATTCACAAGCATAGAGGGCCAGTATTCTGAAAAGTCTCTTACGGAACATAATCCAAGCCACTATGCTTATTAATTAGCAATTTTACCCCTGCTCAGTATCAATTTATCTAAGAAATTTTGATATTACAAACAAAATGAGAAAGAAACCAATTTATGTAAAATCATGAGGCCTACATAAGCTTCAATTTTAGAGAAGAAATTTTCATCTTCAATGCATTAAATGTTAAAAAAATATGAGGAAAGGGAGAAGATGTAGTGCAGTGATTGAGTGCCTGCCTTCCATGTAGGAGGTCTCAGTTTCAATCCCTGGTACCTCCCCACAAAAAAGAGGAAAAAGAAATGGCAAATATAATGTATGATAAATTTAAAAAATACATACATTTATGGAAAAATAATAAAAATATATTTAAAACTTACCAGACAAGAATTCACTTGCCTGTGAAGTATTTAATTAGTTTGCTGAAAGGAAAAATTGAGTCGTTTATGTTGGCCATTGAAGCAGTTTGGCAGTTTGATATAGTTATGAATTCCAAAAATAGATATTGGATTATGCTTGTAAACTGATCTGTTAATCTGGACATGATTAAGTTATAATTAGGGCATTGACTGGCCATGTCAGTAGGGTGTTGGTGGGTGGGTTCTCAAAGATAAAAGACATGGCAAAGGACATGATTGGTGTTATTATGTTTGGAGTTTTGATGCTAGAGCCTGAGGAGGCAAGCAGACAGAGTAGCTTGGTGGTGAGGAAGGAGAGAAGGCCCCGGGATAGAGACTAGTCATTCACCTGAGAGTCTACAGCTGGCCTTGTGTAGAGAGGCAAAGCCTAGGGAGCCTCATAGTCTATAGGTGACCTTGTGGAGGAAACAGAGGGGCTGAGCCTGGAGAGAAATGGAGCCCCGGGAAGAGAGGAACCCAAGAATCCTGAACCCTAGCAAACATCGGCAGCTGTCTTGCTCCAACACATGGTAACAGACTTTGGTGAAGGAAGGAATTTATGCTTTATGGCCTGGTAACTGTAAGCTTCTACCCCAAATAAATACCCTTTATAAAGACCAACAGATTTCTGGTCATTTGCATCAGCACCCCTTTGGCTGACTAACACAGCCATGTTAATTACCTATGAATCTGGATAAAGTGGAATGAGTACAGAAGTGCATTCATAGTGGATTAAAACAAGCCTTAATCTTATTGATAAGGGAGAGTCTTCAGAAAGGTCAATAAGTGTCTAGTGTTCTGGGTTCACTCAAATTTCATTATTAATTTATGCCATTCATCTAGTTAGAAGTTATGAAATATAAATCAGCTATAATATTTTCCAGGAAAATGCCATATTATTTGATTTTTTTAATTTAAATATTATCTCTTGGTTTTCCTTTAATGGAATTGATATGCTATATCAGTTATCATTTACCAGGTCTCTTCCTCCAATTGGTTTTGGGTGGCATTCCATGGGATTCTGTTGCTTTCTTTTTTCAAGTATTCATTTCCTTGTGATTCAAAATAATCTCATGCATGAAGCTAGAAGATGATGTTTCTGCAAAAGCACCTGAGAGACTTTAAACAGCACACCTGACAAGAGCACAATTTAGACCAAACAATATAAATAATTGTGTTTTTTTTTTTTTTAAGATTTTATTTGTTTATTCATTTATCCCCCCCTTGCTGCTTGTACTCGCTAGGTAGCTAACCACGCCACATGGGCGGGCTTGCCTTCACCAGGAGGCCCCGGGAACCGAACCCAGGGCCTCCCATATGGAAAACAGGAGCCCTACTGATTGAGCCACAGCCGCTTCCCAATAATTGTGTTTTAAACAATTTATATTGAGCTAATTTCAAACCTTGAGAGTTGCAAAAACAATGCAAATATAATACAGAAAACCCCAATATACCTCCTACCCATATACCCACATTTACCATTTTATAACATTCTGCCACATTAGTTATATCATTCTATCATCTATCTATCTATCATCTATCTATCTATCTATCTATCTATCTATCTATCTATCTATCTATCTACCTACCTACCTACCTACCTACCTATCTATAGCAGTTTGATATTGCTTATGAATGCCAAAATTAGATATTGTAAATGGGTCTGTTCCTCTGGGCATATTCGATTGTATTTGCTTCACAGGTTTCACTTTTATTTGATTATATTATGATTAGGGATTTAATTGGGCCACATCAGTGGGATGTTGAGTCCCCACTCCCTTCGTGGATGGGGACTCACAGAAAAAAATGCATGGGAGAGGAGGGAGATTGGAGTTTTAATGCTGGAGCTCTGGGAAGTAAAAACACAGAGAAGGAGATATGTGAGGAAAGAGAGAAGGCTCCATTTGACATGGCAGAGGCATGAGCGGTTTGCCTGATAATTTACACCTGGCCTTGTGGAACAAGCAGAGCAGCTGAGCCCTGAAAAGAACAAGCCCCAGGAGAGAGAGGTGACTTATCTCAGCCTACAGCTGATATTGGAAGACGCTGGGACCATGGAGCCTTAAGAAGAAGAGGAAGGCTGAACCCTTGCAGATGTCGGCAGCCATCTTGCTCCAACAATTGGCAACAGATTTTGGTGGGGGAAGTAACTTAAGCTTTATAACCAGGTAACTGTAAGCTTCTATGCCAAATAAATACCCTTTATAAAAGCCAAAAGATTTCTGGTATTTTGCATCAGCACCCCTTTGGATGACTAATATACTCTCTATCATCTATCATCTATGTTCATCATTATCAGTATCTATATGTCTGCCTGTCCTGTCAATAATTATCTATATTATCTATCAATCATTATCTATCAATTATCCATGAATATCTATATGTCTGCTTGTCTACCTATATATTTCTAAACAATTGTGAATAGATTGCTGATATGCTTATTTTCCATTTAATACCTTTGTCATAATTTCTCTACTGCTAAAACAAATGTAACACAATGGCTTGGCTTAAATGATGTAAATTTATTGTCTCATGGTTTTGGTGCTAGAAGAAGTAAAAAACTGAGGCATGAGTAGGGAGATGCTTTTTCTCAGAAGACTGGCATTCTGGATTGGCTGCCAGTGATTCTTGAGTTTTTTAGCTTTTCTGTCACATTGCAATGCACATTGAAATGTCATTTCCTTTCTCTTCTGTGTTCCATTGACTTCTATCTTCTACTCCTCCAGGAACATTTTTCTTGATAAAACTGCCAGTACTATGATTAAGATGGAATTTCATTTGGGTCACACTTTAGCTAAAAACAACATCTTCAAAAGAACCTATATACAATTGGTTCATACACACAGGAATAGATTAAGATTAAAAGGATGATTTATTGGAGGGCAGAGAGGTAATAATCCAACCTACCACCTCATTTTATATTTCATAAGAACAAGAATATTCACTTATGTAAACACATTAACTACAATAATCAAGTTAAAAAAAATTAACATTGATATACAGCATATGATTTATATTCCAATTTTGCCATCAAAGTTATTTGGGCATCATCTCCTCCATTATCAAATCCAGTCCAGGATCTGTTTAATTTTCATTATTCCGTATCTCTCTCACTCTTTGAATTCTGATAACATACATACAACATTAAATTCCCCATATCAACCATTTCCATGTGTATAATTCTGTGGTATTAATCATATTCATGTTATGCTACTGTCAATATCAACCATTAATAAAATTTGTTTTTTCACCCCAGAGACATTACACCCATTGTACATCCAATTCCCATTCCCCCTCTTGACTGTCCAGTAAAATGTACTCTACTTAATGTTTTATAAATATGCATATTTCTAGTTATTTCATATAAGTGGAATAATACATTGGTTTTTTTATGTATGGATAATTGACACTTCATATTTCTCTATCTCACACACATATACACATGTTCTGAAAGTAAAACCATACCCTTTGTCCACCGACTGCTTTATAAAAATGTGTAATTTCAATACAAATGACATTGTATCATCACATATTAAATTAATAATTATAGACTACTGATTTACTAACATTTTTACACATTAAATTAATAGATTAATTATTGTACATAAATCAACATGCAAAATTATGATCAAATGAAAAGGTGTATTAAAATTCCTAAATCAAGGGTGAATATCACATTGACAAACACTTAGCAGGAGACAGTAAGGAAAAATATTTATAAACTTTTGGGTTCTAAAATGAAACAATTTAAGACAGGATTTAAAATACTGTCAAATGTTTGAGATTGGGCAAAAGTGACTACATAATAGTTTTAGAAATCATCACGCAGTGAGACAAGTATCTTGAGGTGAAATCTTTAGTGGCATGGGAGAAGTCCTAATGAGCTAACTCTTGTCTTCTGAAGCAGAACGTTTGCTGAGATATACTGGAATATTTCCCCAGATATACTGGAACATTTTATTTTCCTGATGAAACAGTGAATTGTTTTTATTGGTGTGCAGGCTTAAGCTCCTGTGGAGGAATTTATTGGAAAACACAGTTAGGCTGATGGAAGAATTCTCAATTCTCATTGCCAATTTGTGGTTATTCTTCCATTGGAGTTGAAATTTAGATTAATCCTCTCTTTAGAAGTGATCAATTCAAACCTTAACTACATATTGATTTATCATTGTATATCATTTCTTGTCATTGTCATTTAAACCACTCTAAGTGTATAGTTTTCCTCTGTTTTTGTTGGACCATTGTTTGAATGGACAATAGCTGTACAAATCATTTAAGAAATTGGAGATAACACCTTGGAGCATTGTATCAGAGACAAATAATAAGAGAATAAATAGGATCTGACTTTGTATTCCAATTCTATCTATTCCAGGGCTATACATTATCAAATCAGATCAAGAGAAGAAATTGTATTTCAAATTACAAGAACAGGTTTAGATATTCTGATATTAACAAATGTACCAGACAGATAAAAAGATAGAAAAAATCCAGGAGGGAATTAGGGATTTGAAAGACAAAACAAAAAGCCCAAATATATGCATTATAGGCATCCCAGAGGGAGAAGAGAAGGGAAAAGGGACAAAAGGAGTTTTGGAGGAAATAATGGCTGAAAACTTCACAACCTTATTGAGATGAATGTAGATGTTCAAGAAGCAAAGCACACTCCAAACAGTATTAACTTTCAAAAGGCCTACTCCAAAACATATATCCATCAAACTGTCCAATGCTCAAGAGAAGCAGAAAATACTGAAAGCAGCAAGAGAAAAAAGAACCATCATATAAAAGGGAAGCTCAATAAGATTAAGTGCTGATTTCTCATCTGAAACCATGGAGGCAAGAAGGCAGTGGTATTACATAGTTAAGGTACTAAAAAAACCAAAAACTTCCAGCCAAGAATTCTCTATCCAGCAAAGCTGGCATTCAGAAATGATGGAGGGTTCAAAACATTCACAGATAAACAGAAATTAAGAGAATATGCCAATAAGAAACATTCCCTTCATCCTTCAAAAAATGCTAAAAGGAGTTCTGCAGGTTGAAAGGAAAAAAAAACAGGAGACAGAGTTGGAGAAGAATGTAAGAACAACTCAAAAGAGAAAAAGAAAAGGAAAAACTACATATGACATACATAAACCCAAAGAAAATATGGCTAATGTAAGTAATTCCTCCAGAGTAATAACACTGAATGTTAATGGATTAAACTCACCAGTAAAGAGACACAGACTGGCAGAATTTGATAGGGAAGTATGATCCATCTGTATGCTGTCTAAAAGAAACCCACTTTAGAACCAGGACTTTAAGTAGGCTGAAAGTGAATGGCAGGAAAAAAATCTTACAAGCAAACAATAACCAGAAAAGTGAGGAAGTAGCTATACTAATATTGGATAAAGTAGATTTTAAATGAAAAACTATTGTAAGAGACAAAGACAGCCTCTATATATTAATAAAAGGGGTAATCTTTCAAGAAGAAAGTATAATCATACATATTTATGCATCTAACTAGGACATGTCAAAATACATGAGGGAAACACTGGAAAAATATGGAGAAATAGATGCCTCTACAATTATAGTGGGGGACTTTACTACATAATTATCACCATTAGAACATCTGAACAGAGAATCAATACAGATACAAGGAATTTGAATAGTACATTAGAGGATCTGGATCTAATAGACATATACAGAATACTACACACAAATACAGCGGCATATACATTCTTCTCGAGTGCATATGGATCATATTTCAAGATACACCACATGCTAGGCCACAGAAAAATTCTCAATTAACTCAGAAGGATTGAGATTATAAAAATTAACATTTCTACTACAAGGGAATGAAGCTGGAAATCAGTAAGGGCCAGAGAACCAGATTAGTCACAAAGATATAGAAGTTAAACCACACAATCTTAGACAAACAGTGGGTCAAGAAGGAAATCTCAAAAAAATTCAGTAACTACCTTGAAATGAATGAAAATGACAACACAACATATCAAAACCTATGGGATGAAGAAAAAGCTGTACTGAGAGGGAAATTCATAGCCATAAATGCATATATCAAAAAAGAAAAAAGCCCACATTGACAAAAGAAGAAATTGATGAACTCAGCAGATGAATTACAAGTAAAGAGATGGAACCAGTCATCAAAAACCTCCCAACTAAGAAGAGCCCATGGCCAGACAGCTTCACAGATGAATTCTACCAACATTCCAGAAAAAACTAACACCAATCCTCCTTAAACTCGTCCAAAAAAATAGAAGTAGAGGAACATTGCCTAACTTATTTTATGAGGGTAACATTATCCTAATACCAAAACCAAACAAAGATGCCACAAGAAAGTAAAATTACAGACCAATCTTTCTAATGAACCTAGATGCTAAAATCCTCAACAAAATAGTTCCTAATCATATTCAATAAAACATCAAAAGAACTATACACCATGAACAAGTGGTTTTCATCCTGGGTATGCAAGAATGGTTCAACATGAGAAAATCAATCAATGTAATAGACCACATGAACAAATTGAAAGAAGAAAAATCACATTATCATCTCTATAGATGCAGATAAAGTATTAAACAAAGTACAGCACCCTTTCCTGATTAAAAAAAAAAAAAAAACACTGCAAAATATAGAAATTGAATAAAATTTTCTGAACATGATAAAAGGTATAAGAAAAAACCCACAGCTAACGTTATATCATACGTGAAATCCTAAAAGCTTTCCTTCTAAGAATGGGAACAAGACAAGGATGCCCACTATCACAGAACCTATTTAACATTGTCTTAGAAGTACTTGCTCAAGCACAGAGGCAAGAAAAAGATATAAGAGGCATTCAAATTGGAAAGGAGAACTAAAAATTTCACTATTTGCAGAAGACATGATCCTATACATAGAAAGCCCTGATAAATCTACAACAAAGCTTCTAGAGCTTATAAATGAGTTCAGTAAAGTCACAGGCTCTAAGATCAATGCTCAACAATCAGGAGCATTTCTGTATACCAATAACAAGCAATATGAGGAGGTAATCAAGAAAAATACCATTTACAATAGTAATGAAAAGAACCAAATACCTAGGAATAAACTTAACTAAAGATATAAATGACTTATACACAGAAAACTGCACAACACTGTTAAAGGAAATCAAAGAATACATAAATAAATGAAAGAATGTTACCTGTTCAAGGACAGGAAGACTAAACTTCATTAAGATTTCTAACCTATCCAAACTAATCTGCAGGTTTAATGCAATCCCAATAAAAATCATCTCAGCACTTTTACTGAATTAGAAAAACTAATTACAAAATTTATTTGGAAGTATAAGAGGCCCTGAATAGCCAAAGACATTGAAAAAGAAAAATGAAATTGTAGGAATCAAACTACCAGACTTTAAAACATACTACAAAGCTACAGTGGTCAAAACTGCATGGCATTGACACAAGGATAGACATACTAACCAATGGAACGGAATTGAGAGTTCTGATATAGATCCTTGCATATAAAGTCATCTGATATTCGACAAGGCCACCAAGCCCATTCAACAGGCAGAGAATGGCTTTTTCAACAAATGGTGCTTCAAGAACTAGATATCCATATCCAAAGAATGAGAGAAGAACACCATCTCACACCTTATACAAAAATCAACTCATGATGGATCAAATATCTAAATATAAGTTCCAAGATCATAAAGACCTCGGAAGGTAATGTATGGAACCATTTACTGGACCTTGTTAAAAGAAAAGTTTTCATGAAATTCACACCCAAAGTATGAGCAGTGAAATAAAATATTGATAAATGGGATCTCCTCAAAACACTTTCTACCTCAAAGGAGGTTATCAAGAAAATTAAAAGGTAACCTACCCAATGGAAGAAAATATTTGTCAACCACATATCTGATAGGAGCCTAATATACAGAAAATATAAAGAAATCCTGCACCTCAAAAATAAAAAGACAAGAAACTCATTTAAAAATGAGCAAATGACTTGAAAAGACACTTCTCCAAGGAAGAAACACAAGTGGCTAAAAATCACACAAAAGATGCTCAACATCACTAGCTATTAGGGAAATGCAAATCAAAACTTTAATGAGGTACCATCTTACACATGTTAGACTGGTGGCTATAAAAAAAAAAAAAACAAATTGAGCACTATGAGTGTTGGTGAGGATGTGGAGTAATGGGAACCCTCATCCATGGCTGGTGGGAATGTTGAATTGTCCAGCCATTGAAGAGGACCATTTGGTGGTTACTCATAAAATTAACTACAAAACTGTCATATGATACAGCAGTTCCACTGCTGGGTATATACACAGAAGAATTGAAAGAAAATACACGAACAGATATATGCACACCAATGTTCATAGCGGTATTATTTGCTATGGCCAAAAGTTGGAATCAACCCAAATACCAAACAACAGATGAATGGATAAACAATATGTGGTACATACACACAATGGAATATTACACAGCTGTAAGAAAGAATACAGTCCTAACACACAGGGTACCATAGATCCTTCTTGAGGACCTTATGTTGAGTAAAGCAAGCCAGGCATTGAAGGATGAATATTACGTGACAGCACTGAAGTGAATTAAGCAAATTGAGCAGACTCAGAGAGTTATTGTCTTGAAGATAGGTTTATAGGAAATAGAAAGAGAGAAGAAAATTGAGAGCCAACACCCACATGTTCATAATCTATGATAAGGTGAAAGTGTGTAGTTGTGCATTGAAAGAATATGTATGACAGGATGGTGGTGATATTATTGGGTTGGGTGGTGCAGGTTTGATAGGTGGGTAGATTGGGGAGGGTGGGTTGGAAGGTCTATTGAATTAAGTGGAGGTTGGGAGAAGGACCAGGTGAACACTTGGGAGTGGCGGGTATGGGTTGAAAGTACAAACTTGGGAACACCCTCATGGCAATAAGACAAAAAAGGGTTACTGGTTTAGGTTATTGGATGGGGGCATTTGGGACAAGGAGTACCTGGAGCAGGCTTCTAGGGAGTGTAAGAGCAATCATTTTGTCATAATGTCTTGTATCAGTGGGTGGAGACCCACACAATGAGCAGGAAGGATGGATATGTTCACAGAGGGGCAGGCATCTCTGGAGAGCCTGGGTGGTTCCTAATAGGGGAGGACAAATCAATGTGTCAGACCTCAGTGTTGTTGCAAGTAATATGAATCTTGGCATCTAAGGAGTGAAGCCAGGGTTTCAGCATGGTCCCTGAGGGGAGAAGGAGGGAGGAATAGAACAAATGGAATAGGGGGTGTTTAGTAGGCAATAGAAGTGTTCTAAATGATATTGCATTGATGGACTCAGGCCATGTTAAATACCATCAAAATTTATAAAAGTGTACAGTCTAAACTGTAAACCATAATGTAAATACTGACCATGCTTAGTACCTATGTTTCACTATTTGTATGTCAGTTGTAACAAAGTTACCATCCACATATAAAAATGTATTAATATGAGAAGAGGGAAAAGGGGGAGGATGTTAGATATATGGGAGTATGTGACTTTACTGTGACATACAACATATTTGAAAACAAAATGAAAAAAAGTAAGACACTGAGAAATAAATGGAAGAAGATGTGACTGTGTATACAGGACACCAGATATTACATTGATGAAAGGCAAGATGACAAAATAATTAAAATATTTTTCATTCTTTTTTAATATCCCAATCTTTTAATTTTATTTTATTCTCAGTTTTAAAAAAAATATATATGTTTTTTATTTCTTATATTTAAACTTATCATTATTATTTCATTTTCCTATTATTTTT
Organism: Tolypeutes matacus; assembly: GCA_026826555.1. Lineage (NCBI taxonomy): Eukaryota > Metazoa > Chordata > Mammalia > Cingulata > Chlamyphoridae > Tolypeutes > Tolypeutes matacus. Next base: position 1,460,586 of record JAKSZT010037046.1, read on the forward strand.
ATTTGGCTATTTTATTGGCTTCATTTTTTAAGAAGTTTTGGATAACATAACAGTTACAAGTGGGACAGGGGAGGATCGTTGGTGTGCAGTGTCAGTGATGGGGGATATTTTGGAGGTAGTTCACCCGGGTATACATATAACGTCTATAATTATATTCAAATGTTCACAGGGCATTTTCACAGGGGATGGAGACTCACATAATAACCGAGAGAATATTGAATTTCCATCCTGGAGAGTTCTGACACATTCTCTAATGGAGCAGCAACAGTCCCACAAGTGCAGGGACAATGATTAGCAAAAAAGGAAGATCCGATGGTGGGCCCTGGATATTGACAACTATGCTTATGAGCCTTTACACTTAAAATTGAATCTTAGCCTAGTGTTTTGGGGTGCCTAAGAGTTGCCTCCTGAGAGCCTCTTTGTTGCTCAAATGTGACTTCTTTCTAAGCCAAACTCAGCATATAAATGCATTACCTCCCTCCCAGCATGAGACATGAATCCCAAGAATGAGCCACCCTGGCAACAAGGGATTACTACCAAGTACCAACTAGCAAAGCAACTGGAAAAAGACCTCAAATAATAGGTGGAAAAGGTAAAGACAAATGAGTTCGTTTGGCTAAGAGACTTCAAAGTGAGTCAGGAGGTCATCCCAGAGGTAAATGTTATGCACATCTCAGCAGGATTTCATAGCCTGCCAAAGTGGATACTACCCCAAATAGTGGGGCTCCTAAGGGCTCTGGAGACACCCAGGTCCTATGGCCAGGTCAGATAGCTGCAGAGTTTGGTGCCTTATCATTGGGCCCTACTTTGTGTTTTTGCTACTGATTGTGATAGAGTTGGATTCAATTACGGCTTCCTTACACATGGCTCATCTACCCCTTCTATTTAAACCTATACTTGGTGCTGTAGTTTGTAGGTGTACGTCCAAGAGACTGTAATATTTGGGCTGTCAATGTGCCAACTGGGCCTGGAGCCTCAGCAGAGTTGCAACACCTACTCTCTAGTTCATTGGACTCACCCAGGACAACTAAAAAGGATGTGAGGTTTGACAACCATCATACCAAGGAAATGAGAGAGCCCACAACTGCAAGGAAGAGTGTCTCATCCATCAGCTGTATGGGATCAAAGCCCCCTCTCAGTTAGAGGTGGAGTGGATATCACCATCCCAGAATCCTCAGCAATGGGGAATGAACTATGGACCTGAGTGTACTTCTTTGTATTCTACTATAGACATATTGTGATTCTAGCAATGGAAGAATTTACAACATTGATGTGGAGGCAGTGGCCACTGGAAGATCTGGGCCCAGAAAGAGGGATAAAAAATTGTAATACAGGGACTTTTGGGGGACTTGGGAATCATCTTGAATGACATTGCAATGACAGATATAGGCCATTTTATATTGTCCCATAACATGCAGAACTGTGTGGGAAAGAGTGCACACTACTGTGTGAACCATGGTCCATGCTCTATGACAACTCCCCAGGATGCATTTATCAATTGCAATGAATGTGCCAAACTAATGAAGGATGTTGTTAATGTGGGAGGGTTTGGGAGGTGTGGGGAGTTGGGCATATGGGAATCCCTATATTTTTTGTGTAACATTTATGTAATCTAAGTATCTTTTTAAAAATAAAAAGAGAAAAAAAGAAGAAAAAGATATCATTTTCAGGCCATGCAACCTATAATTCAGCATGATGCCTATCTGCACATTCTTCCTGTTTTTGTGCCTGAACTGTAATACTCTGCTCACCTGATCAGATGTTTAGTAAATAACAAATCAAGATATGTCAACACATATTTTGTCACTGTCCCTAACTTCATTTGTTCCCATCATATCTGGAGGAGACAGATATAGCTGTGTCTCATGCCTTCTAGCTTGAATGCCTTGCAATTATACTCTCCTCAAAATAGTGATGTCACAGAATTGACTTCTGGGTGCATTAGGCAATGATCCCACTTGCTCAGTAACAATTTTGCACCTCAGATGGAACTAAAATGGTCCCAAACCTTTTTGGAAAAGGCTCTTCAGCCACAGCTGGAACAAGACTTTCTAGTCACTGATCCTCAATGGCCACTTAGACCTGTTTGTCAAGAGCTTCAACAATCAAGATCTTTTGTTCCTGCCAAAATGTCACAGACCCTTCAATGCAGGTTAATTCTGAGAGAAGAAACTGTTCCAGGAACAGATGTGTGTAACTATCAAAGCTTATTTGCTGGAATTGTGAATACGAGTATCATCTCAGTGACAGGTCTGCCTCGAGGGGTTTGAGTCCCCATGAGATAGGATTGTGGGTTCAAGTTCCACCTTAACTTTATGCAAAGCCCCAAGACTTAACAGAATTAGCTGCAGAAAGTAGTGACAGTTTCTGGGTCTGAATAAGTTTACAAGAGTTAGAAGTAGGTTCAAGTCTTGCTGAGGCAGATCTATCCCTGAGGAATCTTCTCTTGGTGACAGTTATAAGCATGGGAAATGTTAATAGTAGTACATCTGCTTTCAGTCCTTTAAAATGCATTCAAATAGGTCTATGTTTAGTTATGAATCAATGAAAAAGAAAAAATATCATTTTGTAGCACAGCCTGTCCCCAGTATACATTAAAATTAAGAGAACAGTGTATAGAAGATGGTTCTCTGAATTATAATATCATACTGCAATTAGACTTGTGTTGTTAAAGGGAAGAAAACTGTGATGATATCCTATTTGTACAGTCTTTAATGTCTTTTTATCAGAATAAGAATTCACAGAAATTGTGCAAAATTATGGTTCAAACTAGTGAGCCTTGTATTTCTGTTTTTGTGTCTGACTTCTGATTTGTGTCTATCTGCTTGTTTGATGGATATTTTCTTACCTCTGGATGGTAATACCAAATTAATGAATAAAAAATTTCTTAAAAGAGCTCTGTTCAAATTGCTTAAAGGTAAATAAGTCCTCATATACATAAATATATAAATTAATACTCCTAAAATTCCAGAAATAAAGGAAACTGAATTTTTAAACTTCCAATATAAAAAGAGTTCATAGTAATAAATCCAAATGTTTTAAAAATTCAAATGTATTGTCAAGTTTGATTTTTTTTCTAGAATTCTTAACTGTGATTGTTGTAACCCTCTAAGCACCAGAGTTCAGGTCATTGTTATTGTAATTACAATAAACAACCTAGATATTGGGAAAGAGACTCCCCCAAAGTTAAAAACTGTAGCCACCTCCTCAAAAAATGCAAAGTGCATTTCAAAGCAAATGCTAACACTGCCCTCAGGAAATGGCAGTGTTTTTTCCAATTATCCACATTGCATCTTTTAAATATATATATTTACTTTAAATATATAAAATATAAATATATTAAATATATATATTTAATTTTAAAAGATACTTTAGATTACAGAATTTTACAGAATTTTACATAAAAAAATGTAGGGTATTCCCACATGCCCCATTCCCTACCCCTCCCACACTTTCTCACATTAATAACATCCTTTATTAGTATGGTGCATTTGTTACAATTGGTCGACACATATTGAAGAATTGCCACTAATTGTGTATTATAGTTTACATTATTATTTACACTCTGTCCCAAAAATTTTTGTAAGTTATGACAAAATATATATTGGCCCATATCCATCATTGCAACATCATGCAGGAAAATTCCAAAGTCCTGAAAATGCCCCAATATTTCACCTATTTTTCCCTTTCCCTCTCTTCAAAGCCTTCAGTGGCCAGTGCCTCTACATCTATGAAAAACATTCTAGAATATAAATAAGTCTATAGTAGAATAATAGTAAGTTGAGTTTAGTCCATTTTTCATTTCCCAATCATGAGAATTTTGAGATGGTGATGTCCACTCTGTCTATAATTGAGAGGGGGCTTAGATCCCATGGGGCAGTTGGATGGGACTGTCTTGCCTGCAGTCGCAGACTCTCACTGTTCCTTTGGATGAGCCTTTTCCATCATCATTTCCTTGTTACTTGGCGTGGATGAGTTCAATGAACTGGAGAGTAGTTGTTGCAACTCTGCTGAGATTTATAGCACAACAGGCACATGGAGAGCCAAAATTTTGTCTCTTGGATATAAAGCTTTCAAGTAGAACTATAGGTTCAAATTTAAGAGGTAGAAATGTCATGCATAGAGAAACCACAGATGATCCAACTCTGTCACACCAGGGAGCATAAATTCCAAAGTATTACCCACTGACAGGATGCCAAACTCCTGAGCTGTCTGCTCTGCTTATAGTTTCTGGATGTCTCTAGAGCTCCCAGGAGCCCTGCTATTCAAGGTAATATTTACCATGATGGTCAATGAGATCCTGCTGAGACAGGCTTAAACAGAACCTCTGGAATGATCTTCTGAATCAATTTGAAATCTCTTAACCATAAAAACTCATTTGTATTTAAACTTTCCCCTTTTGGTCAAGATATTTTTCCAGGTGCATTGCTAAATTGGTGCCTTGGTGCCAGGGAAGCTCATCTCTGGGAATCATGTCCCATGCTGGTGGCAGGGTAGTGCATTTAGAGGTGAGTTTTGCTTAGAGAGAGGCCACATTTGAGCAACACGGAGGTCCTCATGGGGAGCAACAAGGAGGTCCTCAGGGGGAGCTTACATATAATACTAGGCTAAGTTTCAATTTCCAAAGAAAAAGTTAATAAGTATAACCATCAATATCAAGGGCCTGTCACAATGGTCCTCCTTTGCCTCGTTTGAGGGATTCTTGCTATCCCTTTAGAAAATGTAACTGAGTTCCCCAGGATGAGATTTCAATATTCTTTTAGTTATTGTGTGGATCTCCACCCATGATTACAATTCCCCATGAACACTTGAACGCATTCTTGTGCCTTTAGGGATATGCTCCAGGTGAAACTCCTCCCATGCATCCCCTCATCACTGACACCCCATAGCAATGATACTCCCCTGCAACAGTTGTGACCCGTCCATGTTCCACAATTTCTCCAAAAATGAAGCCAACAAAATAACCAAATCAATTAACAGGAAAATGAAATAATAATGATAGTTTTAAAAATAACAAATAAAATACAAAAAAATTAAAAATTGAAATAATAAAAAATAATTTAGACATCATGTCTTTCATCATTGTAAGGTCTGTTGTTTTATATGTACAGTACAATTTTCTTCCGTATATTCTCAGTGTCTTACTTTTTTTCATTTTATCTTCAAAGATGCCTTAAAGCACAGAAAAGTCACAGAATATAGGGGAATCCTATATACCCAATTCCGCCTCCATTTCTCCTCTCCTTTATTAGCTACATTTTGCATGTGGATGGTACATTTGTTAAAATTGATGTACAAATATTGAAGCATTGCTATTAACCATGGTCAGTAGTTTACATTATGCTATACATTTTGGACCATACACTTATAAATTACATCACATCTTTAAGCAAAGAAGATGTGATAATTAAAAATGAGGACATATATGCACTAAAGGATACTAGGGCCACTTTTTCTGACTTATACCACCATACTCATTAACCCTCCTCCTTGAAGTACAGAAGCAATTCAAATGGTGGGTGTAAAAATCAGTTAGAGCAGCTATAGAGGAAGGATTAGATGCAAGAACATCGGGGAGGTATATGTTGGGTTTGTTGTTCTTTCTATTAAGCATGAAGATTGAAGGTTATAGGTTCAATGAAATGTCACAAAATAAACCATGTTTTACATAGTTTGTCCTGTAACTGGGCTCTTCAGTTACTGTGAGATTTTGAGGGAATTCCCAAAATTAAAATTATTTTTTCTGGAAGTGCCTTTGCATATGGTAGCTGCAATTGACAAATCATTATTAAGCATATTTATAGACTTGGGGTGCAGATAAATGAATAAAATCCAATGACCAAATTTTAAAAAGTCCAGTAGGAAACAGGAAATGTCCTTGAGAGCTATGGAAATATTTTTTTCTGGATTATTCTTGGGACATATTAGAAATGCAATATATTTTCCATACCCAAATTGCCAGTATATTTTTTATATTGTTCATTATTTGGAGATGTTATAGAAACAAATATGGTTTGTTTAACCTCCAAAGGAAGAAAACTTAAAAAAGTTCATTTGTTAGGAAATTGCTAGATGCTATATTGTTACCATATATCAAACTTTTTGACGACAATTATTCCTTCCACATCACAAATTTCCCCATTGTGGTTTTAATATATCATGGGTCAACATAAGAAATTAAATGGAATTTTTGGCAGTTTTGTAGAAGCCACAGAGGACATGGGAAGGACAATAGATGACACAGAAAATGTTTAGAAACTCAGAAATGCATAAGATATCTATATAGTATTGTATAATATCACCTTTGATAAAATAATTTTCCCAAATTTTATAATAGGGTTCTGTAAAAAACCCTTTAAAAATGAAAAATATCAGACTTCTTCTCTGGTATGAAGGGAGGATTAAAAAATTTTATACAGATTTTCTAGATCATGGGGTGCTACACCCCATGGGGTGTGACAGAGGGCATCTTTCTCTTGTTCCTGATCTTAGAGGGAATATTTTCAACCTCCCTACATTGAGTATGATTTTGGATATGGGATTTTCATAAATTCTCTTTATTATTTTGAGGAACTTTCTGTCTATATCTATATTTAAATGTATTTTATCAAGAAAGGATGCTGGATTTTGACAAATGCTTTTTCTGCATCAATTGAGATAATCATGTGTTTGTTTTTTTGCTTAAGTTTGTTAATGGTATATTCTTATGTTGAACCACCCTGGCATATGAGGAATAAAACCCACTTGGTTTTGGTATATAATTCTTTTTTTTTTTTTTTTTTTTTTTTTTTGTTAATAACACACTGTCTCTGTCAGAGCAATTTAACTCTACACAAGTAGACAAAGACCATTCTGTAAGTGAGTGGATCTGGCAGTGTTAGGGCAAAACTTAATTTATGGGCATGGAGATGGGACTTTCATATACTTTCTATGTGCCATGAAATGTTATTTTTATTTAGATTTTTTCAACTATTTGAAAATATAAAATCAAGTCAGCTCACAAATATACAAAAACAGGTGGCAGGCCATATTTGGCCTTTGGGCTGTTATTTGCCAGCCCCCAGTCTAATGACACCTTTGTATTTCATGTTGTAAAATATATTTTTAAAAATCCCATTCGTCACATATATTTACCTTACTGAAACATAACAAAAAGGATTTATTTAAAGAATCCTCTCTCTCTTCCTACACCCAGAACCATTTTACTAAATAATAAATTATTTCCTTTCAAGTTATTTTAACTATAAAATTAATAAAAAATATTGCAATGAGTCTCTGGCCTTCAATTTATGTACACAAAAATACACAAGAAAACTCAAAATTTGCCACCAATTCAGGTTATGCACTAGATTACAAAATGGGAAATTTATTTGAATGTATTCCTCTAAATCTCTTATCATCAGTATTCCAGACTTTTTCAAAACAATGTTTAAGCATTTTTATTCTTCATAGAAAAAAGATGGACACACCCAAATCTTAAGCAATTATAATATCATATGAAACAACTTCAAAGTTATAAAGCTAAAGTGTAGAAGTAAACGGTCAATATGTTTTTCTGTAGAGGACCTGGGCAGTATTGGCAAGAAGCTAATCTGAGCTTACCTCTTCTCCTTGGCCTTCTTATGGCTGGCATAATCCAAGCTAAATGCAAAGAAGCTCAGGATTGGCAGCCATTCCTATCTGCACAAAGACTTAATTTTTCAACCACAATCTCCTTCTTCCACTGATTGATCTATGAGGGGTGCTAAGTCCTGGGTAGTGTCCAGGAGCAATTGCATCTGGCACTGCTGTACTTTCATTCAGTGATTCCTTCCATTACCCAGTGTCACTAAAAGTCAGTGGAGTCTGCACACAGAGAGGAAGGGAAATGAAGGAATATTGTTTCTGCATATTCGGCCAGAACAGCCTTCACTCCCATTACTCTATGTGTCAGGACAGCTGGGAAAGCAGGCCTCAGGCATGCCCTAAAGCACCTACAACTTTTTGGATCACAGTTCTTTCAGGGTTAAAAGCAAAGGTGGGTAATGGAAGATTTTTGTGAAGATCTGTAAAAACTCTCAAATATAATTCTCTTAATATGCTGTTGGATTTGATTTGCAATTATTTGTTGAGAATTCTTGCATCTATCTTCCTTAGAGAGATGGGTCTGAACTCTTCTTGTAGTATCATTCTCTGGCCTTGGTATTAGGGTGATTGTTATTTTCATAAAATATGTTGGGTAATTTCCCCTCCTTTTCATTTTTGGAAGATTTTTAAACAGAATTGGCATTAATTCTTCTCAAAATGTTTGGTAGAATTCACCAGTCAAGGTGTCTGTCCTTGGACATTTCTTTGGTGGAAGATTTTTGATGACAGATTGAATCTGTTTACTAGAGATTGGTTTGTTTAGCTCCTGTATTTCTTGTAGAGTCAATGTAGGTTGTTTTTGCAAATCTAAGAATTTGTCCACTTCAACTAGTTTGTCTAATTATTTGTCATGCAGTTTCTGATAATATCCACTTATGATGATTTTAAATTTCTGTGGGGTCAGTCATAATAACCGCTTTTATTTATTTACATCTTCTTGCCTTTTTTCTTTATTTTTCTTTGTTATTCTTGCTAAAATTTGTTCCTTTTATGATGTGCTCAAAGAACCAGCTTTTGGATTTGTTGAGTTTTTATTATTTTGCTGTTGGTCTCAATTTCATTTATTTCTGCTCTAATCTTGTTATTTCTTTCTTCCTGCTCACTCTGGGATTGGGTGTTTTTGTTTTTTGTTTTTTTGTTTGTTTGTTTGTTTTTGTTTTTCTTGTTTCTCTAGTTTTTCAGTTAGGTCTTTGATTTTGGCTCTTTCTTCCTTTTTAATGTAGGCAAATAGGGCTAGAAATTTCCCTCTCAGCACTTCTTTTGCTATATCCCATAAATTTTGAAAAGTTGTGTTCTAATTTTCATTTGTCCCAAAATCTCTACTAATTTATCTTGCAATTTGATCTTTGACCCACTGACTGTTTAAGAGTGTGTTGTGCCTCCAAATATTTGCAAATTTTCCCCTTCCACAACTCTTATTGATTTCCAGCCTCAATCCATTATGATCAGAGTAGGTGCCCTGTATAATTTCAATCTTGTATAATTTATTGTGTTGTGACCCATGTCATCTATCTTGTAGAAAGATCCTTATGGCTTTAGAAGAAAGTATAAACTGATGATTTGGGTTGCAACGTTCTGCATATGTCTGTCATGTCCAGCTGGTTTATCATATTTTTCAATTTCCTATTTCCTTGCTAGTCTTCTAACTTCTTGTTCTATATATAGATATGATTGGTGTGTTGATGTACACTAGTCCACTATTGTTTTAGACACATCTATTTCTCCTTTCATTATGATCAGAGTTTGCCTTATATTTTGGGGCACCTGGGTGAGGTGTATAGATATTTAGGACTACTACTCTTTCCTTGTGGATTGTCTTTTTATTAGCATAAAATGGATTTCCGCATCACTTATCAATATTTTTGCACTTGAAGTCTATTTTGGTTGACAATGGTATAGCTACCCGTGCTTTCTTTTGGTTACTATTTGCATAAAATATCATTTTCCAACCTTCAATTTCAGTCTATTGGCATCCTTGGGCATAGGATGACTCTCCTGCATACAGCATATGGATAGTCCTTATCCATTTTATATATTTTGATTGGAGAGTTTAATCCATTAACATTTAATGTTACTACTGTAAATACATTACTTACTTCAACCATTTTATCCCTTGGCTTTCATATGCCATATCTTATTTTTATTCACCTTTTTATATTTTGGGTACCCTTTCTGATATTCATGTCTACACTCTCCTCCAAGTCTCGCACTTCTCTTTTTGTCTGGCTGCAGAAATCCCTTTAATGTTTCCTGCAGAGCTGGATTCTTGTGTATTTTTATCTGTGGACATTTTAAACTGACAATCATATTTGAGGGACAGTTTTGCTTGATAAAAATTCTTGGTTGGCAGTTTTCCTTTTTCAATACCATAATTATATCATACCACTGCCTTTTCTCCTCCATGATTTCTGAAGAGAAATCCACACTAAATTTTATTGGATTTCCCTTGTATGTTATGTTTTACTTCTCCCTTGCTGCATTCAGAATTTTTCTCTTTATCTTTGGAATTTAACCTTCTGAATATTATTTGTCTTGTTTCAGTCTATTTGGATTTATTCAGATTGGAGTACGCTGTAAGTCCTAGACACATATACTCATTTATTTCATTAAAGTTAAGGAATTTTCACTCATTACTTCCAGAAATACTCTTTCTGCCCCTTATTCCTTCTCTTCTCCTTCTGGAACTTCCATAAATGTATATTGTTGTGCTTCATAGTATCGTCCAAATCCTGAACCCCTGCAAATTTTTTTCAATTCTTTTCTTTTTTTATTTCTTATCATTTTCAATTTCCACTGTTCTGTCCTCTCCATCACTGATTCTTTCTTCCATGATTTAAAATCTGTTGTGTTCCTCTACTGCATTTTTAATTTAACTGTGTCTTTCATTTCCATAAATTCTGTTACTTTTCTATCTAAGGTTTCCAGATTTTCTTTGTGCTCACTCAGTGTCTTCTTTATGTCTTTTATTTCTTTAACCATGTTGTCCTTCAATGCCATGATTTGATTTAGTAGATTTGTATTAACCTCATTGATTAGTTGTTTTAAGTCATGTGTCTCATCTGTAGTTTTGATTTTTTCCTTATCATGAGTCATATCTTCCTTTTTATAGTATGGCTTAAAATTTTTGTATGATGTCTAGGTATCTGATTATGATGCTGAGTTTATTCTGATGTTCAGCTTCTCTCACGTGCCTAGGGATTTACTGTTAAGTAGCTATGTGCTCTTGATTTCAAATTGTTCTAGATATTAAGGATTATCCATGTTTTACATCTCAAACCAAGGCTAAGGACGCAGTAATATGGTACAGGCCAGTTACTATGGTCCTGTGGAGATGGGGTCAGTAAAGACACCTGATTGCCTCTTTATTTGTTGTTATTTTCCACTTTCCGTGCCCTTTTATAGTCTGCTAGCAGCTGACACTCTTTGGATGACCTCTCAGCTCAGACAGTAGGTGCTAGGGGGGAATGCATTCAGTGTAACTCCATGGTGGGAGGGGCAGAAGCAATGTCCTCAAGGCTGGCTAAACATCCCAAACTTTCCCAGAAGCTGTTCTCCTCACTTTGTTGACCGCACCCCCCCCTCTGCTTTCTCAGTAACCATCCCAGGGTAGTACAAAGGGTATTTGGGAAGGCAAAATATCTTTGGCTCCCTGCCAGCTCTCAGTGCAAATAGTGTCATGGTCCTATCTGACCTGGAAGTGTGCAAACCCTCATATTCAGCATACCAAGTTCACTGGCCAAAATCTGATTTTACTGTAGGCTGTGTTCCTCCCTCTCCCTTTCTAAAGATCACCTCTTTAATCCCCTCAGTCTGCATCCATTACTGTCCACAGCCACCATTGCAGTCCACAGAATGCTGTTTGTTCTGAGGGTGGGGGGATGGGTGCCAGTTGTTTCTGCTACAGCTTACTAATGAGATTTGTAAGCCAGCTGAGATTTGTCCCTCTCTCTTCTGGGTGGTTTTTCACCATCCCCTGGTGTCCTGAGCCCAAGAGAAGCCCTTCAAACAGTCTCTGCCTGTCCTCTAGCTATTTATGTCTATGAGAGAAGTGATCCCTCTTCCTCTCTAAGCCTACATCTTCCCAGAAATCTTCTCTTGTTTTTTATATATAAGTAAGCAAGGTATATAAAATAATCAGTCAGTATCTAACATTTCATGTATAAATCTCTCCATGTAAATCACCAAGTTCAATAGGCATATTTTCTTCTTTCCACATTACTTCAGGCAGCAATATTGTTAAGTATTTTGCTGTTATATAATATGGATAACCATAATTCAGCTTAAATCAAGATATTTATCATTTTCTTGCAATACCCCAATGGCAGCCTTATATAACAATATGTAATTTCTGTTATCAATTTTTTTTTACAGATTTATTTTTTAATTAATTTGTTTTTTCTATCTCCCCTTCCCCTAGATGGTTCAGTCAACTGTCTGTCTCCTTATTGTTTGCTCACCTTCTTCAGGAGGCACTGGGACCCAAACTCAGGACCTTCTACATGAAAGGCCAGTACCTAATGGGCTAAGCCATATCCACTCCCAAAAGGCTGCTGCAACTGATGGTTTGTGGCCTCTACATGTTGTGGCAGGGGTAGAGTCTAGCTCATTGTAGTGGGAGATGGTGTCTATCTCAGTTGTGGTGGAATCTAGCTCTGTTGTGGCAGAAGGCAGTGCTTAGCTCTGTTGTAGTGGCATCTAGTCCTGTTGTGGTAGTGTCTAGTTCTGTTGCAGTGGGAGGATTCATTTGCTTGGCTTCTTTTAGGATGCACTAGGACCTGAACCAAGGGCCTTCCATGTGGTAAGCCAGTGCCCAAGTGGTTGAGCCACATCCACTTCCCTCTGTTATTAATTTTAACAATATACTTTATACTTTCTCTCACTATCTTCAAACCCAACAGTTTGATTTCAAAGCCACTCTTATAAATTTAGTTTTTGATGTTTTTCCTGATAGCATCACCTAATTTCAAGGTACAAGCATATTACTGAATTTAAATTGTTGCCTAAATATTTTTCAAAAAGTTAGAAGTTTTAAACAATAAATCTTCAATATCTTATTGTTTCTGGGGACCAGGAATATCTCATGGTTTCTGACAATTTGGAATCCCTGAGAAGCATAGTTTTGTGCCTACTTCTCATGATTTCTCATAAAACTACAGTCAAGCTGTCATGAATGACTGCAATTTCATCTGAAGTCACAAAAGGGGCATGGTGGGAGATATGCTTCTGAGCTCATTTAGATGGGTTTTTCTCAGGTCACAATGACCTTGACATTGCAATTATACATAAGACTGCCTTATAACATATCAGAAGCCTTCTTTAATGGCAAAGCAGTGAGAGGGTGAGAGAAGATGCCTGGCAGGGTAACCAAGGAAGACACTATTGTTTTTGTATCATCTAATATCAGAAGTGACATCCCATAATTTCTGCAGTGTTCTGTTTGTCAAAAGCAAGTAGCTCAATCCAGCTCCCCCATAAAAAAAAAAGAGAATGTCACATGAATACCAAGCAAGTGGCTCATTTGGGTTCATGTTAAAGCTACTTACCACACCTCCTTCCTAAAACTGCCTAAATAACTCCAATATACAGGTAGATATATTTAAATATGGATATAGATATGGATATGGATATGGATATGGATATGGATATAGATTATGGATATGGATATGGATATGGCATATCACAAGACATATCAATAAAAGTAAGAAAACCCTGAGAGACTGAAAACAAATGAGATGTTACCAACTGTTGTATCAGTTTACTGATGTGAGAGAATTGTCAGGCTGCAGCAAAAATATATGGGAACAAAGGTCGAGTTGAAAGGATGGAGGAGTTGAGGAGATGGAGGTGAGATTCTGGGTATAGAAAGGTGGTTAAAGTTTACTGAGTAGATTAAAACAGAGGAATTAAATTCACAGAAAAATAAGACTGGAGATCTGCATAGGATTGCCCTTAAGTTTTCAGCAGATATTGTTCTGCCCACACGTGAGGAATCTGATCAAGACCAATAAAAAACAATCGAAAAGAACTACAGGGAAAAGTGTCACAGTGCTGGGAATTGTGTGTGCATACTCAACAGCCAAAAAGAACACCTCATAATTCTAGGAACACTGGGTAGAGTAATCAAAAGTGTTCTGCCTTAGTATTTGATACAAATCAGCCTTGGAATAAACGCTGATATGGGTTTATCCATAAATCTTAAAGGATGACATAAAAACCTCGAAGCATTTCCACATTATTGAACTGTGAATTTCAACAGGTCTTAAGCACAATAATAGGAGCAAAAAATATCCATCAAAAAAAGTAAAATTCACATTATCTAGAATCCTAACAATGATTATCAGGCAATCAAAAAAGGTGGGGCAATCCAACACATGATGAGGAGTTATATGAATCAAAACTAACCCTAAACTGAAGCATATATTACAGTTAGGAGGCAAGTAAACTAAAAGCATTCTAAGAGTTCCATTTGAGTAGTTTATACCCTCTGTATCTCTACTTAACTTTTCAAACATATGACAAATAAATTATAATAATTCTTTTAGTTTACTAAAAAATCTGTTTAGCGAAAGTCCAATGTGTATTTGAAAAAACATTGTAAAATCAGTAGTTTTGGAGTAGAGAGTTATACAAATGTTAATTATGTCTAGCTGAAAATCTGCATTGCTCAATTTTTCTAACTATCTTCATTTTTATCTGTTTGTTCTGTTAGTTGTTGAAGCTTGTATTAGTCAGTGTTCTCCAGAAAAACAGAAATGACAAGATATAAATAAATGTAAATAATATGACATATATTCTAGAATTTGGCTTATGTGATTGACTGACTGTAGGAATACGCAAATGCAAATACCATAAGACAGGCTGCAAGCTGGAAACTCTGATGAAAGCTTTTGATGAATTCCCCAGGAGAAGCTAGCTGACAAAAGTATAGATAGAAATTCTCCCTTCTGACTTTGGAAATCATCAGTTCTCCTTTTAAGGTCTTTAACTGATTAGATGAGACATTTTAAATTTTTTAAGACAATCTCCTTAATTGATTGAAGATATAATCAGCTATAGATGCAATTAATCCCCAAATATTTAAATCCAGGAAATACCATCAGAGTAATAATCAGGCCAGTGCTTGCTTGACCAAACAACTGGACACCATAATCTAGCTAAGTTGACACAAGAATTTAGCCATAACAGAGCTATACCTTAAACTGTTTAGTTATGGTAGTGCTTTACCATTTTTCCTTTTAGTAATATTAATTTTGCTTTATGTACTGTGATTTTATATTATTATGCCCACAAAATTGCTATGAAATTTATTTGAGTGCATATTTTAAAAATGAACTTTATAAACTGTCATGGTAAAGATGTTTGTTCCTATTAAGGAAATGGCCTTCAAATTAGATTTTACAAAATGGGAAATCATTTGATGTGTGAAGAAGGAAATTTAAGAATCTCTGTTTGGATGTATTGTGTTGTCATTCTATAAAATTGCTCTATTATTTACATGTCCCTTGCTACTCAATGCTTTTGTACAACATGAATTCAATAATGAATAAATGCATAGTTGTATATGAGGGAATATAGTCTTATTTTACTGAAGATGCATTGTAATAAAAAGCAAGTTTTAAGACAGAATAATTGTTCATAAAGTAATGTATTTGGTCTTCTAATTATCACACAATCATTTTGTAATAATATCAATTTTAGAATTAACAGAAGTGAGAATCCTGGTTGTAATTAGCAACAATCATTTACTCAATTTATGTGTCTAGAAATGGAAACTATAATATTCTAGTGAATTTCTCTGCAAGGTTGTATGTGTTTGGAAAATTATCCAATAACATTTTGTAATCTTTTGGAGAGTATTGTGCATAATTCAAATGTTATTAGAGGAATATGGGCCATATAGTACATGAGCCACCTGTCAGAAAGTCTAGCTAAATAAATAATTTCATGACTTTTTCTTCTAAATATATTGATTGAAAGGATACATAAAAAGAAATATATGTGGGAAGAGAAGTTTAAAAAATTATCTCTTGAAATTGAGTTTAAATCTATGAACATGTAATCTTGATCCTAAAGATTCTCAGCACAGCAGTGATTTCCATTTTATATATACACATATTTATGTTGAATAAAATGTTGTTTAAAATTTATACTGCCACTTTAAAAACATAGGTAATTTTGATTTTTACCCATAATAAAAAAAAAAGAAAAAAAAAACATAGGTAATTTACCATTGATTTCCTTCTCTAACTACATCTTTCTCATATTCTTCATTTGCATTCATATTTCATATGTCAGTTTATGTCACCAAAGTTGGAAACAGTAAAGTTATTTAAAGTTTATATTTTAACTCATGTCATCAAAATAGATTCAAACAATTATCCTCTTTTTCCTGAATTAAGCACTCTCTTAATAACTCTCTTTACAGTTATCTCCTAAAACTATAGATTATAGGATTCAAGAAAGGAGGGACTATAGAATACAACACAGAGGTTATCATGTCCTGAATTGTGGGTGAGTTGGAGGTTGGCTTCATATACACAGCAGCAATTGGGCTGACAAAGACAGTCACCACAGGAATGTGAGGGACACAGGTAGAAAAAGACTTTCCTCACTCTCCTCTGGTTGGAAGCATAAGCACAGTAGAAAATATGTGAATATAAGACATGGTGAGGAAGGCAAAGCAACCACCAGCAACCACCACTGTAGAGAGAAAAAGTAAAATTTCATTGCTTGAGGTGTCAGAGCAGGAGAACTTCAGTAAAGAGGGCACTTCACAGAAAAAATTATGGACCATGTTGGATTGACAGAAGGGCAGCTGGAATGTGTTGCCAGTGTGGAATCCAGAGTAGGCCAGACCACTGAGTATAGAGGCCAGAGTCATCTGGACACAGACTCAAGGGTTCATGATCACAGAGTAGTGGAGGCAGACGACCACAGTGGTCATGGGCCATGATGGTGAGGAACAGCAGCTCTATATAGCCAAACAAATGCAAGGGAAATATCTGAGTTGCACATCCAAACTTGATCACCCTTTTGCAAGAGGGAAGATGACACATGCCTTGGATATTGTAACAGAAATGTAGCACATGTCTAAGACATACAGATTCTAAGAAAGAAATACATGGGTGTGTGACAGTTCCAGCTGAAGGTGTTTACTGTGACAATGAGAAGATTCCCTATTAGAGTTATTAAATACATCGGTAGGAAGAGCATGGCATGTAAGACTCTGAGCTCTCACACCTCAGAAAATCTTGTAAGCAGGAAATCAGTTACTGCAGTAGAGTTGGACATCTGTGGAAAATACACCTTGGCTGTGAAGAGACAGACAATCCCTAGGAAACATGGAGAATCAGCATATAGAAGAAATTAACCTAAGTATATGTATTGACTCACACCAATGCAATTTTATTCTCTCAAATTGTTTTGGTCAGTAGGTTATAACATATTGTTTCCTTTTGGCCTTTTAGTCTCCCTGTTTTTGACACTTATTTCCATGATAGGGAATCAATAAAATAAAATCTTTAAGAGCTTATATCAGTGTTTGACTATATTTCTATCACTTACTAGTTAAAAAATGGATCTATTGGAAGTTAAAGTTTTGTCTGGAGGATTAAAAGTTTTACTATATATAATTTCTATGTGTCCACACCTCATTAGTAATGTTCTATGAATGTTAATATTTATAATTATATGATGACCACACACGAACTGATTAGAAATAGGAGGGTACTATTTATTCAAAACTATCAAAATTTATAAACATTTATAATCAATTTCCTGACCACCGGTCACCCAGTATTAAAATCCTCTTCACCTACTGTGGTTTTGGTACTGATTTCATTTGAAAATTAACCTTTAAAAATCCCTCATTTAAAAATGTTCACTGGTTTTATATATATATATAATCTCCCCAGCAACTGTTAATGCATATTCTTTTTTGATATTTTATTCTTCAACATGTCTTTGTCATTTTCAATTGTTTCTTAGATGCTTTCTTGGTTGCATTGTGTTTTATCAATAACTTAGATGAAATAATCAATCAAGTGAATTATATTATCAACATCATTCATTTATTTATAATTTATTTTATAGTTTACATCATTCATATATCACATTTTGCACTTCTTGAAACTCTGCACATTGTGAAGTTTATGTGCAATATTAAAAAAAATTAGTAAGTCACTTAAAGGTCAAGGACACATTAATACATGTAAATGTTAAAAGTGGATATTCAGTATCAGATTTGTCTGTTCTGGTAGAACATTAACACATGGAACATCTCCTCAAGCACTACTTCTGGTCCTAAAGAGATTCACTGTTTCCCACCATGACAATCCACAATCCTCCTTCCAGCTCAACATTTACCAGCACAGAAACATTGCAGCCTTCTGAATACTGTAGGATCTAGGACACTCCAATTTCTAGATCCACTATTAAATCATGAGAATGCAGAACTAAAACAACAATTTCCTAAATGTTCAATATTAGGTGGTCCATGAGAATCTTTCAAAAATATTTTCCATATCACTCCACACTTTAATATTCTTGACTATATTCAACAGTATATGATAACTTCAACTCTGAAATATTTATTATGATCTAGAAGTTTCAACACTTCTAGAAGAGTAAAATATCAGTATTACCCCAGTCTCTACTCAATGTGAGTATATTGTCTTTATCCATTTAAAATATTCTAAGAGATTTTGTCCTAATACATTTAGAATCTCAATATAAAACAGCTATTATATATTTTGCTCATATTGGCTCCTTGTCTGTTTTCTTAAGGTAAATGGAAGCATCCATTTTTCAGGCTAATTCATCACTCCAGTTTTCATTCTCTCTCGTCTTTCTCTAAGGTTGATATTTCCCGCTAAAGGCCATCATACATTTCTCATGCTTCTCCATGTACTCCTTGAATTTATTTATATCCTTTGGTTTCTCCATTCAAAAAAAAGGTCACTTGTAACATTTAATAAGTAGATATTACCTGTAGAAAAAAGTATTTATTAGCAATATTAGGTTCACTATATTAAGTACACTCATTCTTTGCTTTTCTGCCAAATAGCTATGTTTTCCCATTAAAAATAACTGCTTAAATTTTCCTTCACTAATTTCCATATCAGACTACTGCCATATTTTAGATATGCAATAGGTTTTCATTGTTGGGGGTCAGAGAGAATTAAAAAATATTTTTTTTTTCATATTCACCAATCCTTTGTAGATTTCAAGCTGGAATTTCTGATGTGTCATCATAGCAGAGTTAAAATTGAGTTCAGTTCAGGAGAATATATATTTATGAAGAATTTATATTTGACTCCGTTTTTTACAGTACAATTTGTAATGATGCCTACTACATAAATTTAAGATTTGTAAAATAATTAAAAAGGAAATTCTCAAAATATCTGCTTTGAGAAAGAAAGTAAATCAATAAATATTAAAAATCAGAAAAGGGGTTAAACGTGATTCTTTCAGCACACACATTTATTCCATCATAAAATAATATTACTTTTTTTTTTAAGTGAAGAAAGAACTAAAGGAATGCCATCAGTCTGCATTTGCTAATGCAATTTTTCTATTAATAGGAGTATGACAATATAAAATGCTATGTACAGGTAAATAGAGATTGTAAAACTGAGACTACTCAAACAGTAAACAGGTTCCAGGAGAATAACAGACAAGGTAAGATATATAATTGCACAGATGTTTCCTTCCCTCAAATTGTAAAAGAAAATGATTTTTTTTGCCTTTTCTGCAGAGACTTGAAGAATTAAAAGAAATATT
>JAKSZT010037072.1:0-41771 GCA_026826555.1 Tolypeutes matacus
CTTTCTTAAGGATATTTCCTTTAGCTCTCTAAAAAACTCAAAGCTCTGTAAATCATCATCTTCCAATCACCAGGTACAATTCACTCAAATTTTGTTTGACACCATTTCATATATCTTATATTATTATAATATCATGTGATTTAATTTATATAATTTTATTTTATATCTAAAATTGAACCATATCACAAGCATCAAAACTCAATACCATATAAAAGATATTCAGAAATATGTGTATTTCTATATATAATTTAGATTATATTTTATAACACCATAAAGAGCATTTGTTATTAAATATTTTGGATGTGCTATACTTTAAAAATACCCTTAATATTGGACCCTCAGTATATTTCCAGTTTGTGATATTTCAAGCAGGACTGCAACAAACAAACTTGTATAAATGTTTTAAACATTAATGTGTTTGTATTTGTATGTGCCTGTGTATATGTGTGTATGTATACATCTGATTAATCTCAGATGGACAAATATTAGTCCAATAGAAAATGCATTGATTAGTTTAATACATGTTGAAAAATTGTGCTCGATAGGAACTGTGAACATTTGCACCTCCAGCAGCCATATTAAATATCCAAAGGCCGTGAAGGAATGGCATTTATCTGCAGCTTATTAAAAAAGATCATTTTCAAAATGTTGAATTTTGCCTATCTGATAGGTGGGAAATATTTTGATTTTTTCAGTTAGTATTTTCATTTGGAATAAATTTGATACTTCACAGATATATTTAAAAGTCAGGGATATTTGCATTTGATATGTGTTAAATCTTTCTTCATATGTGTTCATTTCTCCTTGTGTTATTGAATTTTTTTTTCAAAATCAATATTTTTATAAAAACAATTGACCTTTGATTAATCTGAGTTGCAAATACTTTGCCCGTTTTCAATTCTTCTTTATTTTTTGTGTGCAAAATTATTTTATTTTAATTTTGTTGTATAATTTTTACATTTCTTTTTTCTTTTATATTTTAATCCTGAGTCAGAAAAAAATGTCCTTAGCCAATATCTCAAGGTTTTCACTCTGTTTTCCTTAAGAACACTTATTTCTTAAAATTAAAGAAAAAAAAATACCTTAGATTTTCATTTTCTTCTTGGTATACTGTTATGCTGTGTAAGTTGTAGATCATACATGTATATATAACAAAAATTTAATTATACCAACATTGTGTATCAAACAGTCAATGATTATCAAGTATTATATTATTATATTCCTACAAGTAATGGATCCATTATAAATAACTATGTACTTTGCCATTAATCCCTCTAACCAGGTGAGTTTCAAACCACTCTACTTTAATCACTGGTAATTTATGGTACATTATTATTGTTGTTAGGATAAATTCCACTTCATTTTTTCTTATTTGTCAGAGATTTAGTAATTTTATTTGACTTTATTTCTTCATTTAAACATAAAAATAACATATAAATTAGTTTATTTTTAAATTTAGAATCATATGACATATATCAGCTAAATTAGGTCAACTGATATCAAGCAAATGAGTTTTTTTTTTTTTTTTTTTTTTTAACAAAGGAGGACCTACAATTTCTCAATAAAATTATTTTGTACTTCAAAAGTAACTTACCATTTTACTTTTTTTTATCATAAATGTATTTCTTACCACTTCATATTTCTTGTTTCATAAATTAATATTTTCTTGTACCATTTCTTTTAAATGACGGTTTCTCCTAAATGTGCTGTTGACTTGAGCAAATGAGTTTCCATCTCACTACCTTAGGAAATCTCGTTGCTTTAAGATTTCAGGTGATTCAATACGTTTCCAGGTAAATAATCATTTCTGACATAACAAAAGAGGGATTTTCAACCTATGCTCTAAGGGACTCTATTACTCTTCATTTTGTCCTGTATCAAAGAAAAATTCTATTTGTGTTTGTTTTGCAATGTCTTTAATTTTACTTCTTTTTGCAGAATACTTTTCAGTATATAGATTTTAAATTTAACAAGTATTTTTCTTGTTAATTCCTTCCAACATTTTGGACATGTCTTGTCACAGCCTTGATATTATGGCTTTTCTTACAGATTCTTTTAAGATTTTAAAAATATTTGAGGCAGAGGCGTAGAGTTGAGCCGGGGGTTTGAGGTGCGGGTCTCTCTCCAGGAGCGCTCTTGCTGGCTCCCGTACTCTCCGTCCCATTTCCTTTCCTTTCCCGCGTCTCTGTAGTGAGTTCTGTGAGGAGGAAGCAGGGGAAGCTGTGGAGAGTGGGCCATTTCCGCCGCATGCCTGCTCCAGGGTTGCCGTCCCTTCCGTCCCTGGGGTGTGATCCCGGCGCCCTCTCTCCCGTGACTACTGCAGACGGCTCCCCGCGACACCAAACCCACGTGGGCTCGCCCACCTGCGCCCCGGCCTTTCCCCTTACACGCGTGGAGCGGCCCGAGACCGAGGGGCCGCCTTTTACATGGGCCCTTGAACCTATGCCCCGCTTTGGTGTCCCTTTGTGGAAATTGTCGTCTCTCTGAGACGCAGTTTTACTCGGTCTTGAACAATCTGGCCTTCCGTACATCTGCTTAAGCAGATGCAACTGTTGAGAGCAACCCATTTGGGTGCCTTAAAAGACATTCTGATGCCAACTTTTACAAAGATTGACTTTGCCTCAGAATCAACAAACTCTTCATCTAAGATTGGTTCCTGTGTGTCATATGTTTGAAAGTCAGTGGGAGTTAAGCACAGTACATTACAAGCTGAAAGGTCAAATAAGGAAATGAGTTCTTCCCTTGACAATTGTGTTTGTACCTGGCTAAAGCCAGTTTTTAGGTTGACTTGGGCAGAAAAGTGAGAAAAGAATGCTCCACTTTAACCGATGTCAGCATCTGAAACAAATAACGCAGAAATGTTTTTCTAGTATACATGTTAAAACGGATAAACATGTAGAGCTGATTCTTTCAAGAACCTTTGCATTTGCAGAATTAAGGAAGTCATGGCAATCAACCCACTCTCTTGCTGGAGACAAAATTATTATCCTGATGGGACCTCCTGGTGCTCAGAAAAAAAACAGTAGGCAGAATAATAGGTCAGAAACTAGATTGTTGTGTTATAGATGTGGATAATGATGTCCTTGAAAAAAACCTGGAATATGAGTGTGTCTGAAAAATTACAGGATGTTGGTAATGAGCAATTTTTAGAAGAGGAAGGAAAAGCTGTGTAAAACCTCTCTGCATCTGGAAGTGTGATTTCCCTTACTGGGTCCAATCCAATGCATGATGCTACCATGTGGCATCTGAAGAAAAATGGAATAATTGTATACCTGGATGTACCTCTAATAGAAATAATTAATCGCCTAAAGTCAATGAAAGTAGATAGAATTGTATGTCAAAATTCTGGAACATCTGTGAAAGACTTACTTAAATTTAGAAGGCAATATTACAGAAAGTGGTATGATACTCATGTTTTTTGTGAAAGTAGGGCTTCTCCAGAGGATACAGCTGACAAAGTGCTTAATGCAGTTAAATGATATCAAGATGTGGATTCAGAAACATTCGTTTCAACAAGACACACTTGGCCTAAAGGCTGTGACCAGAAGGTTTCCACAAAATTCTTCAGCGAAGCTGTGATTGAAGGCTTAGCGTCCGATGGTGGGCTCTTTGTTACTGAGAAGGAGCTTCCAAAATTAAGCTGCGGAGAGTGGAAACACCTAGTAGGAGCAACCTATATAGAAGGAGCCCAAATACTAATGGAAAGGTGTAATACATCCTGCTGACATACCTGCTGCCAGATTGGGAGAAATTATTGAAACTGCTTATGGAGAAAACTTTGCCTGCTCTAAAATTGCCCCTGTCAGGCACCTTTCAGACAACCAGTTGATCCTGGAGTTGTTTCATGGACCAACAGGATCATTTAAAGATTTGTCTTTACAGCTTATGCCTCATCTCTTTGCACACTGTATTCCACCAAGCTTTAATTATATGGTACCTGTAGCTACCTCAGGAGACTCAGAAAGTGCAGTCTTAGATGGTTTTAGTCGTCTTAATAACAGTGACAAGCAGAGGATAGCTGTGGCCACATTTTTCCCTGAGAATGTTGTAAGTGATTTTCAAAAAGCACAAATAATTGGCAGTCAGAAAGAAAATGGATGGGCAATAGGTGTTAAGTCAGATTTTTATTTTTGCCAGACTGCTGTAGAAAGGATTTTTAAAGATTCTGATTTTACTGGCTTTCTTGCTATTGAATATGGAACAACCTTAAATTCAGCTAATTCCATAAACTGGGGCCGGCTGCTTCCCCAGGTAATCTTGATCTTGTTAGCCAAGGATTTATTTCTTTTGGAAGCCCAGTAGATGTCAGTATTCCCACAGGAAACTTTGGCAACATATTAGCAGCTGTGTATGCCAAAATGATGGGAATCCCTATTCGAAAGTTTCTTTGTGCTTCTAATCAGAATCATGTTCTGATTACAATCTAAGGGAAAGAAAATTAACACAAACCTTTTCCCCAACGATAGACATTCTCAAATCTTCAAACCTGGAACGACATTTATACCTGATGGCTAATAGAGATGGACAATTAATGACAAAATTATTTAACCAATTAGAATATCAGCATCACTTCCAGATAGAGAAGATCCTAGTTGAGAGGCTTCAGCAGGATTTTGTAGCCGACTGGTGCTCTGAGGAAGACTGCCTAGCAGCTATTAATGCCACTCATAATACTTCCAGGTATATTTTGGATCCGCACACTGCTGTTGCCAAAGTGGTTGCAGATAGAATGCAAGACAAAACTTGTCCAGTGATTGTCTCATCTACAGCTCATTACTTGAAGTTTGTACCAGCTATCATGCAGGCTTTAAAGATTAAAGAAATCAACCAAACTTCATCGAGTCAGCTTTATTTACTGAGTTCATACAATGCATTGCCTCCACCACATGGGGCTTTATTAAAGAGAACAAAACAGCAAGAGAAGATGGAGTACCAGGTCTGTAAAGATGATATGAATGTCCTGAAGAGTCATGTGGAAACACTAATTAAAAATCAATTCATGAAAGTTTTCTGAGGAAAATATCTCACATTCTTTTCTGGTTATAGACATGCAGTAATAAATATCTCAAAAGTTGATTTGGAATACAATGGAATTTTTCTGTAAATATCTCTATATTTACTATTTTTTGGAATTTGAATAGCCTAATCTCTATGACTGTTCCTGCACATGCTCCTTGTAATCTTAATCTGTAAGTGACAAAATGGAGCATAATACATGGTCCTTTGTGCTATTGTGTTTTCTTTTGTGCTCATGGGGATTTGTCAGTTTCCACTCCCTCACACCTGCTTTTAAAGTGGACCAAAATGTGTGGTAGCCATTAGTCACTTGGCATTTAGAATATTTAAACACAATTGTTAAATACTACACCTGTAACCATTTACTAGTTCTCTATTGACTAAACTAGAAAGGTATTTTACCACTCATAATGGCTCACTTGTATGAAGAAAATAGTAAGCTCATCTGTTAAGAATAGGGCCAGTGTTTTTCACCTCCTCAAACTCCATTTGGACTGTAGTTCTGTGTATCCTACACTGTCCAAGTTAGGTAAGTCCTCTGTCCTTCATGCCACTTTGGATGTTTATCATTAGAGTGACTTGAAAATCAAGGCGTGATTTAAATCTGGGATGTGATAGTCAAAATAACTACTTAGTAGTCGATAGAGAAGTACAATTACCTATTTCAAAGGCAAGATTTTCCAAAATTAAGATTTTGAATAGTATTAACAGCAGTATATTATTTATAGTTATAGATAGCAGCATTCCTATATTATTTGGAGTCTAAGAGTCTGATGTCTCTTTTCAAGGGATTTTATCTTGTTTTGACAAAATCACATGTAACAGGTACACATTTCATTTTTATTTGTAGTAGTAGTACACTTTAACTGTGATTTACATTTGTGAATGTACTGGATGTTTTATTTCTGAATTAAATATTGTCATTGAAAGGAATTATTATGTAATAGACTGCTCTCAAACACAGGATGGCATTCCTAATATAATTTGTCTTTGCTGATAACTTTTATCTTCTGGGAGATTACCTACGTGAAGAAATACACTAAAAGTTGTTATGATAGAAAGCTTTTAATAGTTGAATGAGCAGGAGCAACTTGTTTAATTTAAACCAATTGTTTGATATCATGGGCTCTATGGCTTAGCTTCTAAAAAATTCTAAAATCAAAAGTTGAAAACCAGGAGCAGTTAAGAAAATAATGGAGAATTAAAAATTCTGTACTCATTCATGTATGCCTTTTATTTTACCATTTACATTTAAGTATATTTGTTTCAGTGGATGTTATATTTAGAAAATGCATGGAAGTGTTCACTGCTTGAGAATGTACTATTTTTCTGGAAGTGGAAGAGAGGGTTAAAAAACAAGAATGGTTTCTGACAAAACTTGAAAATTAAATCATATATGATAAGAGTTATTGCAAGATAGTGTAATTAAGTGAAAATTAAGTAAAAAATATTGATACAGTCAAGTGTGGTATGGTTTGAAAGGAAAGGGTTGCCATGGAGTACTTAGAAGAGGTTCCTAGAGAATGTAGAATCTGAGGTGAGCCTTGAAAGTTGGGCAGGTTTTCTAGGTGAAGGGAATGTATTATTCCAGGCAAAGAGAAAAAGGAAACAATTCAGGTGAAATGTCCAAGAGTCCGCTTACATTTATTTGTGGTCAGTTTGTTTTCTTACAGACCAAAATAGTTATTTCTTATCTTCAAAACCAACCCTGTCCCTTCATTCTCAGCTAATGACCTGTCTCAGAGGAACAAGCTATCAGATATGACCTGCCTCAGCTGCTCATCACCAAAGCTCTAAATCTACTGCACCTGTTTCTGGGTTTGCCTCCTTCCCTTTGGTTAAGTATTAACAGCCTTTCAAAGGGCCATCTCTCAGGTGTGTCTTGGACCTATTCCTTTCAGCCCACTGGGATAACTTGGCCATCAGTTCTCTTCTCTCCTATTTGATCAACCTCCCCCTCTGGTGGAGCATTTATTTCCATGTCATTTGGACATGCTCCTTTTAATGTCTTAAAAAGCATCAAAGCAAAACAATCTCTGAACATCCACCCCTCACTGCAGCCCACCGCCCCCCCACCCCCCCCAGCAACTCTTACTTCCTTATGCTCCAATCAAGGTGAAATCTTTCAAAAGAGTTGTCTATATAGAATGTCTCCGATTTCTTAAAAGGGTTGTCTACATATCTTGTCTCCACTTTCTTACCTCCCATTTTCTCCAGAGTGTATAAAATGTACAATATAAGGATACATAATAAAAAGCACCCGTGTACTCACCCCTGGATTCAAAATAGACCATTACCCATGCCTTTGATGCCTGTCAGGTTCCCTCTGATCACATTCTTTTCTCTTCCCAGAGGCAGACACTATCCTGAGTTTTCTGCTAATCATTCCATTGTTTGCATTTATAGTATTGCATTGTTTAGTTTTGGTTCTGAATTTTATGTAAGTGGAATCATGCTGTATGTATTTTTCTGTGACCTACTTCTCTTGCTCAGATTTTTTAAGATTCATCCATGCAGATGATTGACGCTACAGTTCATTGATTTTTTTTTTAATTTATTTTTATTGTGGGTAAAAATCAAAATTCTCACAATACATACAAACATTTGCAAAATGATTTATAAATATATATGCATATATGTGTATTTGCTTACAAAAATGTTATTTATATATATATATATATACATATATTTTAAGAGGTGCTTAGATTACCCAAAATATTACACGGAACCCACTGGGATTCCCATGTTGCCCACCTCCCACACCTCCCACCACATCCCACACAAACATCTCCCACAAGTGTGGCCCACCACCCTCAATGGACTTACACATCCTGGAGACTTGTCATCAACCATAGACCACAGTTCACACTGGCCACTTGACACTTTTGGGGTAGGGAGGGGATGAGCAGTTGAAATACAGGGGCTTCTTTGGGAGTTGGAGGTTGTCCTGAGTACTGTTGTGGCCATGGATGTAGGCCATTTTAAATCAGTTCATTGATTTTTATCACTCTGTAGTATTCTGTTGTATGAATACACAAGCTATCCATTAACAATTGCTGAATGTTTGGATTGTCTAATTTTTACCTCTTAAATACACTGTTGTGTCATTGTTGTTGTCAAATTTGTGTTTAAGGCAATGAAAAAAAATTTGAACTTATTTTTCCCTCAGTTTATTATAATTCCCTGAGTTGTAATTATATGTATATAATTAATATATATATATATTATATTGCTGATAAATATTTATATCAGCAAAATGGGAGGAAAGGAGAGGTAATATCTTACCAGAAAATTTGCAATAAAGTACATAATGCAATCTCCTGAATATCTGTGTAGTCTTTTGTTGTTAAAATTGAATGGTTGATTGTAACATCTATATGAAAAATTAAAATATGTCAATAGAAAAAAAAATTTGAAGATGAAAAAACATTGGAAAGCACATAACACATGATTTTAAGGATTATTATTAAGCTTACAGAACACAAGACTATGTGATATTGATTACTACTAAATTATAATCCATGCTTAGTGGCAATGCTCTAAAATGTGTTCATCAATTGTAACAAATGTACCACACTAATGATGGATGCTTTTAATGTGGGAAAATATGGAAGGGGTAGGGAGCAGGACATATGGGAATCCCCTTTCTTTTTTATGTAGCCTTTATGTAATCTAAGTATCTTTTGAAAAAAAATAAAAATTATACCAGACACAAAAGGACAAATACTGTATGAATGCATTACTATGAACCAAATATATTGTGTAATATATTGTTTGATTCAAAAAAAAAAATTACATGTATCCATTACATTTAATTGAGAAATGTATATATTTATTCATCTGTGTTTACTTTTTAGTTTTTAATTGTTTATGTTTTCAATTATTTAATGTACAAAATAAAGTTTTTAAAAAAGTATGTTAAAAATATGAAAGCATTAGAAAAAAATAAAAAAAAGAATTTCTAGTTGGAAATACAGGAATCTAAATATACCATTTACTATTATTCCACTTCAAATATTATGACATAGTTGGTTAGAAGGAAAAGGATTTAAATGTATCTGCCATAAAACATAACCAAAATAAACTTCATATAACTTTAATATCTAACAATGTAGATTTTAAGGGAAAAGAATCATCACAAAAGATGAAAACATATTTTATAATGATAAATTTCAATTCTCAAGAAATAAATCGATGAACCTAATTCTATAGCCTCAAAATATCTTCACCAAGATAGAAAGAAAATTAGAAATCCATAATAACATTGGGAAATTATAGCAAATCTCTTGATTACTAAAAGAAAAAGCCACCTCCCCTCAAAAAAATTAAAAAAGACCTGGAAGATGTGAAGGTTTTATTGGTAAACTTTATTTAATTGTTAAACAGAGAACAACTGCACATGATGGATATTATGGGCCATAAAACAAATTGAAATTATATGGTTTGTACACTAACAACTGTGCATTAATTTAGAAATCAATAACAGATATATAAATGTAGTTCCTCTGTATGTTTGGAAAATAAACAACAAACCTCTCAAGTATTGTGGTTTAAAGAAGAAATAGGTAAAAGCATATTTTTAAATGATTGATATAGAAAATATAAGGCATCACAATTTGTAGCTGCAGGTAATGCTGATATAAGAGGAAATGTTATTGCCTTAAATGAATGCAATGGCAGAGAAGACAGGCTGAAAAGTCAAAGGTTGAAGCAACCCTCTCAAGAGTTAGATAGGTGAAAAGTAATGGAAATACATATAAAATCATAAAATAGAAAATTAGCATTAAATAAAGAGATAAAGCCAAAAGTTAGGTTTACAGAATACCACTCTTTGCAAGGGCAAGAAGAACTTGAATATCCAATAACAGAAATGAAAAGAATATCATTAAAGAAAGACTACAGAGATAACAAGAAAATTTTGAACAACTTTATGCCAATAAATTTTAACATGTAGCTGAAATGGACAAATTCCTACAAGAAACAAAATGAAAGAATCTCACAGATATTATAGTAAGTGAAATAAGGCAGTTACAAAAGAGGGCATTGATGTAATTCCATTAATAAGGAGTGCAAAAAAGGCACAAAATTCATTGATATTTTGACAAGTCATAAAGTGGCTACCTCAGGACAGTTTTGACTACAAAAAGTTAAGAGAATTTACTTGGATGGTGGCAATATTTCATAGTTTGATCCAAGTGCTTTTTCCATGGCTATATTCATTAAGCTATATAGATGAGATACAATTTATATATTTTATATCTCTATTAAAAAGGTGAAAAAATTAATTCCTCCATGCAATCTAGAAGGATTTTGAAGTCTATCTCTATTTTCTTCATATAAACTTGTCAGACCAAATTATTTTTTCAAGTCATGTTAAACAATAGTTTGCTAATATGTTCCATTTCCTCTGTAAGTTTTAGTTTGCTTACATAGAATTCCTTGTTGAGCTCTTAAGATTCTTGATGATTCCCTTTTGTGTTTCTATTTCAGTTACCTGATTAGGTTAGAAGACAATTTATTCTGTATTATTATATTTTTAAATCCGAAGAAGTAGCTAATTCTTATTTTTACTATCCTTGTTCTCTAGTTGCCTAATTACCTTGCTATTCTTTATTCCTTTTACTTCCATTCATTTTATTCTGTCATTGATTTTTTATTTTGCAATATAGTATTATTGAAATGATAACTAAAGTACACTCTTTGTTTTGTTTTGTATTCTTGGAGCTTTGCTTAACCAAAAATATAATCCACTATATATTTTTATCATTGTTTTTAGACATTCATCAATTTTATTAATATTGGAGAGTTTCTAAACCCAAATTGGAATGGTCTCTTTTCTTTGTATTTTAAAAATAAATTCTATTTTATTGCATTATAACTGTATGTTGGCTCTATTATTTACTCTCTTTTTAATTATTTGTGTTTTCTTTGTAGCTTCCTTAGTCCATACTTTTATTTTGAATCTTGCTGCCTAATTACATTTAAGAGTGTGCATAGTGAATATACTTAGTGTAGAGCTGAATTTATATTTATGAGCTGAGATAATGTAATCACAGATTGTAATAGGTTGATTAAAGCTTTTTAAATTTACTGACAAGACATATTTGATTTTATAGCTCTCATATTTCATGTTATGTTATATATATTTAAAATGTTATAATATTTCCATCTATATATTAAATATTACTTTTAAGAATTTTATTGAAATTGAAATTAATAAAGAAATGTGCACTTATTTTAGATGGCTTTTTACAAACTGTGCACCCCTTTGTAATTAACCCTAAGTCAAGCAATGCATTATCCCTTCTACTCTATAATTACTGTTAGTTTTCCCTTCCAGTCACTAACACCCACCCTTCATGGCCCCATTCAGAGACTACTCTCTTTATTTCTAACTGCAGGTATTATTTTGTCTGTTTCTGAATTTTACACTTGTGTAATCACATAGTTTTCACTATTTGTATGGGACAAGAGAGATAAGACAACTATCATAAAGAACTCTGTAGAGCTGGCAATGACCTAAGAAAGGGCACCCATGAACCCATCTAGTCTGGGGTATAGACTGAGTCCATAGATGTATTAATTTATTAAGATTATTTAATTAAACTCTTTCCTTGAGATGGCCATAGGATATTTCTCTTATTTAATGTTAAGAAGTAATCCATGCATATTATGAAAATTAATTTTTAAAAGTTAATATAATCAAACTTGCATTCCTGAAATAAACTAAAATGTCTTCCTTAAATATTTAAAAATAAATATTTTTGTTGATTCCATCCTTCCATGGAGTTTTCTTTGTACTGTCTAATTTCTATAATTTCCAAAATTTCAATTAAGCAGGCAGTGCTCAACTCTTTCACAAAAACAAGGGAGAAAGAGCCAAAAGCTCTCTGAGTAACCTGGTTTAGAGGTCAGCAGACCAGGACAGTGTTTCACAATTCCCAGGAGGGCGAAGGACAGAGTGATGAAGAACCCAAAACAACAAACATGGGTTAACAAACTGGCATGGCAGCTGGGAAAGGCTCCCCTTCCCCACCCCTAAGATATTAAGGTGGGATAAAACACCTGATTCACTGCAGATGGTTGACAGTGGAACAGACATATTAATCCTTATCAGCTGTTACAAGGGAGGAGGAGCCATAGGAGTTTTCTTCAGTGAATTTGCCTGCAGACCCCACTTTCATCTTGTCTCTGGCCTGACCAAATACAGGAAAAAGGAGAAAGATACACCTATGGGGAAAGGTGCGCCAACTAGTACTTTGTGTTAGCTGGTCTTGAAATTGCATGGACAAAAACTGATTTTGGGTCTTTCTGTACTCTAAACCCTGGAGGACAATCTACTCCCCATTAGTGAGTCCATGGCATGATTTTGGTAACTCAAGCTGGTCAATTTTAAATATTTAGAATAAGTGGAAGAAAATATCAAAGAAGAGCTGTGAAAAATGAAACAATAGGTAGGAGAGAAAACTTGCCTTCAGAGTAAATCCACCAACATATTCAGATGCCTAGACACCAGCAAAAAATTACAAGCCATACTAGGAAACAGGAAGTGATGGCCCAGCCAAAATAAAAATCAAATATCCTGAAGAGATACAAGATTTAAGACAATTAATCAATGATAAACACACAACTCCCCTAAATCAATTTAAAGAATTTAAAGAAAATATGACTAAAGAGATATAGGATATTATGAACACTCTGGGTGAATATAAAGAAGAATTGAAATGCCTGTAAAGAAAAGTAACAGAATTTATGTGAATGAAAGACATGATGGATAAGAGTAAAAATACATTAAAGACACATAATAGCAGATTTGAAATGTTTGAAGACAGAATTAGGTATTTTAAAGACAGAACACCAGAACTGGAAAAGACAGGAGAAAAGAAAGAGTAGAGAATAGAAAAAAATGAAACAGGGACATAGGGAGTTGAATGACAATGCAAAATGCGCAAACATACTCATTGTCTGTGTCCAAGAAAGTGAAGAGAGTGGAAAAGGGGCAGAAAGAATATTTGAGGAAATAAGGACTGAAAAATTCCCAACCCTTATGAAAGACATGAATATCAATATCCAAGAAGGACAATGAACCTCAAACAAAATAAATAGACATATCCTTAGACACCTACAATTCAGAATGACAAATATTAGAGATAAAGAGCAGATTCTGAATACAGGAAAAGAAAAGAAAATCATCACATACAAGAGAACCTCAGTAGATTAAGTGTAAACATTGCATCAGAAACTATATAAGGAGAGAAGAAACTGGTATTATGTATTTAAGGTATTGAAAGACAAAATCTGTCAAACAAGTATTCTGTATCCAGCAAAGCTGTACTTCAAAAATGAAGATTAGTTCAAAGTCTTAACATACAAACAAATACTGATAGAATATGTTACCAAAAGACCAGGATTAAATGAGATATTAAAGGGAGTGCTGCAGCCTGAAAGGAAAAAAAAAAAAAAAACAAACACACACAAGGGCAATGACTAGAAGAAGAGTGTAGAAATGAAGATTAATAGGAAGCATAAATTAAAGGGTAAAATGACATGCAATACTACAATATGACAATAGAAAATCAAAAGGCAATTTGGATAAAGTAAGTAATGCCTTCACAATAATAACAATGAATGTTAATGGCTTGAACTTCCTAACCAGAAGACATAGACTGATAGGATGGATTAAAAAATATAAGCCATCTATGTGCTGTCTACATTAGACTCACCTGAGACCTAAGGACAAACCAGGTTAAAAGTGAAAGGCTGGAAAACAGATATTCCATGCAAATAGTAACCAAAAAAGAGCTGGAGTATTGGTACTAATATCAGAAAAAATAGAGTTAATATGCAAAACTGCTATAAGGGATGAAGAAAATCACTATATATTAATGAAAGGGGCAATTGAGCAAAGAAGAAATAACTATACTAAATATTTATGCACCTGATATGAGTGCCCAAAGATACATGAGGCATACACTGGCAAAGCTGAATGGTGAATAAATGCCTCTATGATAATATTTGGAGACTTAAATACACCTCTCAGTATTGAATAAAACATCTGGACAGAGGAATTAATAAAGATACAGAGAATTTGAATAATATTAAATGAACTAGACCTAACAGATATAAATAGATTATTACACCCCAAAATAGTAGGACATACATTCTTTTCAAGGGTTCATGGATCCTTCTACAAGATAGACCATATGTTGGGTCACAAGACAAATCTCAACAAATTTTAAGAAGATTGAAATAATACAAAATACTTTCTCTGATCATAATGGAATGAAGTTGGAAACCAATAAAGATTTCCAATCACAAGTGAACAGATTGAAACAGTCATCAAAATCCTCCCAAAGATGAAAATCAGGCCCAGATGGCATCACAGGTGAATTCTATCAATCTTTCAAAGTTAAACTAATACCTATATTGCTCAAGTTCTTCTGAAAAATTGAACAGGAAGCAACACTACCAAACTCATTCTACAAAGCCAACATCACCCTAATACCAAAATCAGAGAAAGATAGTATGAAAAAAAAATTACAGACCTATATTCCTAATGAATATAGATACAAAAATCCTCAACAAAATACGTGCAAATTGATTCTAAAAACACATTAAAAGAACTATATGCAGTTATCAAATGTTTCATCCCAGGTATGCTATGGTGGTTCAGCACAAGAAAATCAATTAGCTTAATAAACCACCTTGGTAAATTGAAGAAGAAAAATTAAATGATCCTTTCAATTGATGCAGAAAAGGCATTTGACAAATTGAAGGAAGATTTCTCAATATGGTAAAGTGAATATAGGAAAAAACTACAACTAGCACTGAACTCAAATTGTAAGACTGAAATCTTTCTTTACAGAGGTCAGGAACAAAACTAGGGTACCCACTGATACCATTATTATTCAATATCGTGCCAGAAGTTCTAGCTAGAGTCACTATGATAGATAAAGAAATAAAACCCAGCCGAATAGGAAAGGAAGACATAAAACTTTTACTATTTGCTATGATATGATCTGATAGCTAGAAAATCCTGAAAAAATCCACAACAAAGTTCCTAGACTTAATAGACTAGTTCAGCAACGTGGCTGGATACAAGATTAAAATGCAAAAATCAATAACATTCCTATACCTTACTGATATGCAAACTCCAGGGGAAATTTTTTAAAATTCCATTCATAATAGCAAATAAAAAATCAAATATTTAACCTTATAATAGCAAATAAAAGAGGCAAATTTAATGAAGGACATAACAGAAATTTTTCAGAAAATAATAAAAAAATTGCTAAAATAAACTAAAGAAGATTTAAATAAATGGAAGGATATTCCATGTTCATGGATTGAAAGTTTAAATATCATTAAGAAGTCAATTTTACCCATACTGATTTACAAATTATTTATAAAGCTGTGGTGGGCAAATTTAGTCTAAATTGTTGCAACCAGCTGAGCATACGGTTTTAGTCCATAGATTAGATCACTGACCATAGTTAGTGGCAATGCTTCAGTATTTTTACTTCAATTTTAACAAATGCATGGTACACATGTAATATGTTATTAATAGGAGAGAAGGGGAGCTGGAGGGGTTTGGGTATATGGGAACCCCCTAAATTTTCTTTATGTCTTTTTTGTAACCTAAAACTCCTTTGAAGATAAAGCAAAAAATTAAGTCACTGGGGGACATACAGAAGAAATTGTCACTGTACATAAAAGATAACATATCTTACCATGATGAAAGAAACATTACAATAAACATTTTTATTGTCTTTATATATATATTTTAGTTTTTACCTTTATTTTTATTCTTTTCATTTTTATGTTTTATTTGTTATTATCATTTGTTTTCTTATTATTATTCCATTTTTGTATGTTTATTTTTTGGGAGGGTTTGGATTAGTGTGGGGTGTGGTGATGGGGGATGTGTGGGGAGGGGTGTACTTGGGGCTTGACTCTATGGCATATGAATATGTTCAAGTGGTCACGGGGCATTTTCTAGGTTGGTAACCTAGACAATAACCAAAGAATACTGAATTCCCATCCTGGGAAGTCCTGCTACATTCTCTAAATGAGCAGCAAGCATTCCCCAAGTACATGGGCAGTACCTAGCAAAGGAGGAAAGACCATTATGCTAGGCATTATGATATTATGATTTCAATGAGAAATTGAAACTTAGCCTTGTATTATATATTGCCTAATAGTTACCTCCTAAAAGCCTCCTTGTGGCTCAAATATGGCCTCTCTCTAATCCAAAGACTGCACTATAAATGCAGGGTGGGACATGACACATGAAAATATGTTCAATATCACAAGCGATTAGGGAAATGCAATCTATAAATGTTGAAGAGAATATGGAGTGATAGGAATGCTTATTCACTGTTGGTAGGAAGATAGAATGGTGCAACCACTGTGGAGGACTGTTTGGTAGTTCCTGAGGAAGTTATATATAGACTTGCCATATGACCCAGCTATACCATTGATAGGTCTATACCCAAAAGAACGTAAAGCAGTGACATGAATAGACATCAGTAAACTGAGGTTCATAACAGTGTTATTTGTGATAGCCAAAAATTGGAAAAAAAACAGGTGTCCATCAACTGATTAATGGATAAGCAAACTGAGGTGTATACACTCAATGGAATTTTATAAGCTGTAAAAAGAAATGAAGTCATGAAGTATATGGCAACATGGATGAATCTAGAGGATATTAGGTTGAGTGAAGCAAGCCATACACAGAAGGACAAGTATTATATGATTGTGTTATTATGAAGTAAATAGTTTTTGTAAACTTATGGAATTAATAGTTAGAATATAGGTCACCAGAAAACAGAATGAGGACAGACAATGGAAACATGATGGTTAATTATGCAGAATTGATTAAAATTTTGTTTGTAAATCTTTATAAATGAAATGAAATGCTGAGAGCACATCATGCTGTTTGTGATTAGCAGAGCTATTATATGGGTATGACAGTGGTTGAAAGTGAAAGCCTAAGGACATTTATATTACTAGAAAGAAGGATAAAAAATATAACTTGAGACTGTAAAATATAACTCATGTAAAATATAAATATGGATGATACTTCACATATTGAGACTTTTAAAAATGAAATATAAATAACAAAAACTAGAGAGAAGGAAACAGAATAGCAACTATCTATGGCATGGGAAGCATAGAGAGATTGAGAGGTGATGAGTTTCGTTCTTTTGGTTGGTTTTTGTTTTTAAGTATTGTTGTTATTTTTGCGGGAATAATGAAGATGCTCTAAGAATGGTTGGGGTGATGAATACACAACTGTGTGAGTACCATTGGTTGTACACTTTGGATGGATTTATGCCTTATTAATATTAATTTTAAAAATCCAAATTGAAATTAAGACCCCTAAGCACTGTTTTAGCAGAATTCCACAATTTTTGGTGGTTTTATTTTCATCTTATTTCAGATCCAAATAATTCCACTTGGACACATGGATGTTTTAGAAGTTTTCTAATTAATTTTGATGTGTTTAGAGGTCTTCCTGCTATCTTTCTGTTATTGAATTTAAATTTGATTTCATTATTGTCAGATAACATACTTCATTTGCTTTCAATTCTTTTAAATTTGTTAAGATTTTTAAATACTAAACAGGGATAGTTC
This sequence comes from Tolypeutes matacus, assembly GCA_026826555.1. Lineage (NCBI taxonomy): Eukaryota > Metazoa > Chordata > Mammalia > Cingulata > Chlamyphoridae > Tolypeutes > Tolypeutes matacus. The sequence goes on from JAKSZT010037072.1 coordinate 17,650, forward strand.
TATACTTGTTGATATTCCAATTAACTTGAGAGGAATACGATTTCTCTTTTTGTTGGGAGGAATATTTTAGTATGTCACTTAGATACAGGTAGTCAATGGCATTGTTCAGATTATATCTTTGTTGATGTTCTTTCTACTAGGTCTATTACTGAGAGAGGAGTTTTGAAAGCTCTAGCTGTAGTTGGGGATTTCTTTATTTCTACTTTCAATTGTGATATTTTTAACTTCATCTGTTTTTCAGCTCTTCTCTTAAGATTATGCCTTTTTGGTACATTGATCATTTTATCATTATATAATACCTTCTTTATTCTTGGTAGTTTATTTGTGGTAATAATAAATCTTCTTCAGGAATTTTAAATTATGGTTTGCACAGTATCTTTTTCTTAATTTATTTTTATTCTTCCTAAAGCATTATAATTGAAGTGAGTTTTTTTTGGTAAACATCACATTTTGTGTCATTTTTAAAATCAATTCTGAAAATTTCTGCCTTTTAATTGGTGATGTTAGATTGTATCAATGTGATACAGTTTCAATTATTATGGAGTTAAAGATTACACTTTTATTGTTTTATATGTAACTTTTAAATCACTTTCATAGGCAATATTTTAATATATTTTATGTATAAAAAGTAAAAATTAAAAGGTGAGAATTAAATCACTCAAATTCCTGAATTTAGTTCCTACCAGTACTTGAATTCAGATCTTGAAAGAGTGCCTATCACAAAGGCAGTAACAATTTACTATCCAAAAAAGAAAAGCAACTGAATATGGTTCCTATTTATTAAATGTGATTCATATAAATCCCTGTGTATGACAATGTATCAGTCAGCCAAAGGAGTGCTGATGCAAAACACCAGAATTTGGTTGTTTTTTGTAGAGGGTATTTATTTGGGGTAGAAGCTTACAGCTACTGGGCCATAAAGCATAAATTTCTTCCCTCACCAAAGTCTGCTGCTACGTGTTGGAGCAAGGCAGCTGCTGATGTTTGCCAGGGTTCAGGCTTCTTGGGTTCCTCTCTTCCTGGGGCTCCATTTCTCTCTGGGCTCCTCTGGTTCCTCCACAAGATCAACTATAGACCATCAGCTGAACAGCTCGCTTCACTTCTCCTGGGGCCTTCTCTCCAACATCAAAATTCCAACATCAAAACTTCTCTCTCTGTCTTTTCCCTTGCCTTTTATATTTGATTGCTTGCTTGTGTGGTTGTTTGGTTTTTCTCTGCTAATTGGAGTCTTTTGCTTTTCTTTCCACTTTCCTGCCCCCTTTCTTTCTTTCTTTTTTTTAAATTAGGTGCTGCTAACTTGTCCCTTCTTTGCTGTGCTTCTTCTTCAGTGGTTTCCCATTCTCTGTCTATATTGATTTTGTCTCCCAAGCTATCTATTTTCCTTCCTTCATCTTTCTCCCTTCTGCTTTCTGTTGTGGTTCTTACATACCACATTTTTTCATTAGCCCACAACTTAAGGGTGTCAATTTCTATTCTATCTATTCTGTTTTCTTCCTTTTTTATTAATATAAACTTTTTCCTTTCAACCCTTTATTTTTTTCTCCCTCCTCATAATTCTAGCCTTCTAAATCATTATTTATGTATTCCACTATTCAGTTTCCCAGTCTATTGTAGGTACTCCACTTTTTTTGGTATTACTCCACACTACCTACATGAGTTAAAAATTTGTTTCACTAAGTCTTATATGGCCCCTTGTCTAACTTTTATCAATATTACTATTATCCTTCATCCTTTCTCACATCTTTCGATTCCTCTGGCCCTAATCTTTTGCCTTCAAGGGAACAGAGAATGAATCAAGGAAATAAAATAAGATGAAAAAGGGTCAAAGGGAAAATTTAATACACACACAGAACCACCAGATAAATAAAACTCAACTGAAAAACCTCATCAAGATAAAATGATAACTAGAGGGCAACAAAAAATTACAAACCATACTGAGAAACAGGAAGACATGGACCAATCAAATGAACAAACTAAAAACCAGGAAGAGATGCAGTACATAGAAAAACTAACCAAAAGCTTTCCAAACAAATATCATGGACCAACTTAATGAGTGAAGGAAGAGATTAAGGATATTAAGAAGACATTGGGAGAATATACAGAAGAAATTGTAAACATACATAAAAAGATAAGGGATATGATGGTGATCAATGGCACAATCCAAGAAATCAAAAAGACACTGTATTTACATAACAGCAGATTTGAACAGGCAGAAGAAAGAATTAGCGATGTGGAAGACAATACATCTGAAATCAAACAGATAGTAGAATAGATAGACAAAAAGATAGAAAAAAATCCAGCAGGGACTCAGGGACTTAATCAACAAAACAAAACACACAAACATACACATTATGGGCAACCCAGAAGGGAAAGAGAAGCGAAAGGGAACAGAAGGAGTGTTGAAGGAAATAATGGCTGAAAACTTCCCAACCCTATTGAGAGAGATGGGTGTGCAGATCTAGGAAGCACAGCACACCCCAAACAGTATAAATCCCAACAGGTCAATTCCAAGACATATACTTGTCAAACTGTCCAATGCTGAAGACAAAGAGAAAATACTCAAGGCAGCAAGAGAAAAGAGACCCATCACATACAAGGGAAGCACAATAAGATTAAGTGCTGATTTCTCAGCTGAAATCATGGAGGCAAGAAGACAGTGGTATGACATAGTCAAAGTACTAAAAGAAAAAAATTTCCAGCCACAAAATCTCTATCCAGCAAAACTGGCATTCAAAACTGATGGAGAGTTCAAAATATTCACAGATAAACAAAAATTAAGAGAGTATGTCAATAAGAAACCTACACTTCAAGAAATACTAAAGGAAGTTCTACAAGTTGAAAGGAAAAAACAAGGGAGAGAGAGTTGGAGGAGAGTTTAAAAACAACTAAAAAGACAAAAACAGAAAGAAAAAAAAAACATGTGACATACATTAACCCAAAGAAAATATAGCTGAAGTAAGAAATTCATTGTGAGTAATAACATGGAATGTTAATGGATTAAATTCATCATTCAAGAGACCCAGATTGGTCAAATGGATAAGGAAATAGGATCCATCTTTATGCTGTCTACCAGAAACCCACCTTTGACCCAAGGATTCAAATAGGTTGAAAGTGGATGGCTGGAAACAATTTTACAAGCTAACAATAGCCAATAAAAGGGCAGGAGTAGCTATTCTAATATCAGACAAAATAGATTTTAAATGCGATATATTCTAAGAGACAAAGATGGACACTATATATTAGTAAAAGGGGTAATCTCTCAAGAAGAGAGAACAATCATAAACATTTATGCACCTACTCAGGGTGCCTCAAAATGAATGAGGCAAACTCTGGAAAAACTAAGTGGAGTAATAAATGCCTCTACAATTATAGTGGGGGACTTGAATACACCATTATCATCATTAGACAGAACATCTAGACAGAGACTCAATAAAGAAACAAAGACTCTGAACAATACATTAGAGGACCTGGACCTAATAGACATATACAGAACACTACACCCAAATACAGCAGGATTTACATTCTTCTTGAGTGCACATGGATCATACTCCAAGATAGACCACATGCTAGGCCACAGAATAATTCTCAATGAATTCAAAAAGATTGAGATTATACAAAGTAATATTCTCTGACCATAATGGAATGAAATTGAAAATCACTAAATGCCAGAGAAACAGATTAGGCACAAAGATATGGAAGTTAAACAACACACTCTTAGAAAACAGTGGGTCAAGGAGAAAATCTCAAAAGAAATTAGTTACTATCTTGAAACTAATGAAAATGAAAACACAACATATCAAAACCTATGGGATGCAGCCAAATCTGTCCTGAGAGGAAAGTTCATAGTCATAAATACATATATTAAAAAAGAAGAAAGAGCTAGGATTGAAGACATAACTGCACACTTGGACAAATTGGAAAAACAACAACAATCTAAATCTAAAGGAAGTAGGAAGAAGGAAATAACAAAGATTAGAGCACAACTAAATGAAATAGAGAATAAGAAAGCACTAGAAAAAAATAAACAAAACCAAAAGCTGGTTCTTCAAGAAGATCAATAAAACTGACAAACCCTTAGGCAAACTCACAAAGAAAAAGAGAGAACAGATGCAAATAAACAAAATAAGGAATGAGCAAGGGGTTATCAATACTGACCCCACAGAAATAAAGAGTATCATAAGAAGATACTTTGAAAAATTATATGCCAACAAAATGATAATTTAGAGGAAATGGACAAATTTCTAGAAATTCATAAACAGCCTACATTTATGAAAGAAGAAATTGATGAACTCAACAGTTCAATTACAAATAACGAGACAGAATCAGTCATCAAAAACCTCCCAACTAAGAAGAGCCCAGGACCAGAAGGCTTCACAGCTGAATTCTTCCAAACATTCTGGAAAGAGCTAACACCAATTTTGCTTAAGATCTTCCAAAAAATAGAAGTAGATGGAATATTGCCTAACTCATTCTACAATGCCAATATTACCCTAATACCAAAACCCAACAAAGATACCACAAGAAAGGAAAATTACGGACAAATTTCTCTAATGAACTTAGATGCTAAAATCCTCAACAAAATACTTGCTAATCGCATTCAAAAACATATAGAAAGGATTATACACCATGACCAAGTGGGTTTCATCCCAGGTATGCAAGGATGGTTCAATATAAGAAAATCAATCAATGTAATACACCACATAAACAGATTGAAAGAAAACATCACATGATCATCTCTATAGATGTAGAAAAAACTTTCCTGATAAAAACACTGCAAAAGATAGGAATAGAAGGAAACTTTCTGAATATATTAAAGGGTATATATGAAAGACCCAAAGCTAACATCATCTTAAATGTTATAATCCTAAAAGCCTTCCCACTGAGATCAGGAACAAGACAAGGATACCCACTATCACCATTCCTATTTAACATGGTCTTAGAAGTTCTTGCTCGAGCACTGAGGCAAGAAAAAGATGTAAAAGGCACCCAAATTGTAAAAGAAGAAGTAAAAATTTCATTATTTGGAAATGACATGATCCTATACATAGAAAGCCCTGAGAAATCTACAACAAAGCTTCTAGAACTTATAAAGGAGTACAGTAATGTCACAGGCTATAAAATCAATGCTCAAAAATCAGTAGCATTTCTGTACACCAATAACGAGCCATCTGAGGAGGAAATCAAGAAAAAAATACCATTTACAATAGTAACTAAAAGAATCAAATACCTAGGAATAAATTTAACTAAAGATGTAAAGGACTTATATACAGAAAACTACACAACATTGTTAAAGGTAATCAAAGAAGACTTAAATAAATGGAACAATACTCCCTGTTCATGGATAGGAAGACTAAACATCATCAAGATGTCTATCCTACCCAAACTAATCTACAGACTTAATGCAATCCCAATAAAAATCAACACTGAATTTTTTAAGGAACTGGAAAAACTAACTACAAAATATATTTGGAAAGATAAGAGGCCCCGAATCACCAAAGACATATTGAAAAAGAAAAATGAAGTTGGAAGTATCACACTATCTGACTTTAAAACATACTACAAATCTACAGTGCTCAAAACTGCATGGTATTGGCACAAGGATAGTCATACTGACCAATGGAACCATATTGAGAGCAGTGATATAGATCCTCACATATACAGTCATCTGATATTCGACAAGGCCATCAAGCCCACTCAGGTGGGAGAGAATGGCCTCTTTAACAAGTGGTACTTGGAGAACTGGATTTTATATCCAAAAGAATGAGAGAGTGGTCATCCTGTCATGATGAGTTGTGTTGGGGAGTGGAGACCCACACGGTGAGTGGGAAGGAGATGGGCCCCCATCTTTGGGAGGACCAATTCACCCAGAAACAGACAGGTGAGTGTCTTTTAGATGCAAGAGTGGATCCTAATAGTGGAGGATAATCAGCATATCAAGACCTCCTGTTGCATGTAACTATGAATATTGTCATCCAATGAGTCAAGACAGGGGAGTGTCATGTGCCCCAGGGGGATGGGGAGGAAGGAACAACAAAGCTCAAACAGGGGATATTTAGTGGTCATGGGAAATATTTTTCATTAACTTACAATGATGGACACAGGACATGGTAAATATCATAAAAAATTATTAAACTGTTGTGTCTAAATTGTAAACTATACTGTAAATCATTGAGAATGTTTAGTAGATATGCTTCACTATCTGTATAACAGTTATAACAATGCTACAATCCACATAAAAAAGGTTTTAATATGGGGTGAGGAAAGGGGAAGGAGGTTGGGTATATGAGAATCTCTAGTATTCTGTGTGTGACTTTGCTGTCCTAAAACTTCTTTGAAAATTAAATGAAAATTTGGGAGACCCTGGGGAGTGAGAGGGAGAAGGTCTCATGGTACAGACTGGACACCCGATAATGCAGTGATAAAAAGAAAAAATAATAATAATATATATATTTTATTTTTTTGTTTTTTCCCATTTTTTGAATGTCCCAATCCTTTAATTTTATTTTAGTTTTAGTTTTTTTTTCTCAGTTTCCATGTATTTTATCTCTTACATTTAAGCTTATATTATTATTTCATTTTCCTATTAATTGTATTTGGCTATTATATGGACTTCATCTTCAAGGAAGGTTTAGATCACAGAAATGTTGCAATGGGGACAGCAAAGAATCATTGGTGGGGCGTGTCTGGGATGGGGTTTTCATGGGAGGAAGTTCACCTGAATATACATGAAAGATATATAAAATTGTTCAAATGATCAAGGCGTGGGGCATGGTCACAGTGGGTAGATAATCACTCAATAAATGAGGGAACACTGAATTCCCAGCCTGGAGAGCTCTGCCACATTCTCCAAGGGAGCAGCAACAGTCCCATGACTGCAGGGGCAGTGTCTGGCAAGGGAAGATGGTCCACTGATGGGTTCTTGTTATTGATGACTAGCCTTAAGAGTCTTTGCTCTTGTAATTGAAACTTAGCCTACTGTTATGAAGTGCCTAAGGCTTGCCACCTGAGAGCCTCCTTGTTGCTCCAGTGTGGGCTCTCTCTAATCCAAACTCAGCATATGAATGCATTACCTTCCCCCCAGCATGGGACATGATTCCCAGGGATGAGCCTCTCTGGCAATGAGGGATTAATACCAAGTGCCAACTGGCAATATGACTGGAAAAAGACCTTGAATAAAAGGGGAAAAGGTAAAGACAAATGAGTTTATGTGGCTAAGTGACTTCAAAGAGAGTTGGGTGGTAATCTCAGAGGTAATGCTTACACACACCTCAGTAGGATCTCATAAAACACCAAAGTGGATATCACCCCACACATAGGGGTTCCTGAGGGCTCTGGAGACATCTAGGTCCTATATAAGGGGGGATAGCTCCAGAGATTGATGCCTTATTAGTGGGCTCTACTTTGGAATCTGTGCTCCCAAGAGTGACAGAGTTGGATTCAAATAAGTCCTCCCTGCACATAGTCCATCAGTCCCTTCTATTCAAAGCTATGTGTTTGAATAGGTGCACTTCCAGAGACTGGAGCCTTTGGTCTACCCATGTACCAGCTGTGTCTGGAATCTCTGTGGAGCTGCAACTCCTACCCTACAGCTCTATGGACTCACCCAAGTCACCTGGTGAGGAGACAATGATGAACAACAACCATCCCAGGGAATGGAGAGAGACTGCAGTTGCAGGCAGGGTAATCCCATCCATCTTATCCATGGGACATAAGCCCCTTCTCACTTGGAGGTGGGGTGGACATCACCATCCCAAACTCCTCAGGATTGGGGGAAGATCTATGGACTAGAGTGGACTTAATGGTATTCTGTTGTAGACATATGGTGATTCAAGCAATGGAAGAAATTACAACAGTGAGGTGGAGCCATTGACCACTGGACGATTTTGGGGCAGAGAAGGGAAAAGCAATTGTAATATAGGGTTTTTTTCAGGACTTGGGAATTATCCTGAGTGACATTTCAATGACAGATATAGGCCATTTTACATCAGCATATAACATGCAAAACTGTGTGGGAGAGAGTGTGGTCTACAATGTGAACTATGGTCCATGCTTAATGGAAAGCCCTGGGATGTGTATATCCATTGCAGGTGATGTGCCACACTAATGAAAGATGTTTATGTGGGATGTTATGGGAGGTGTGGGAGGTGGGGAACATGGGAATCCCTGTAATTATTGTGTAACATTTATGTAATCTAAGCATCTTTTAAAATATAATAATAACAATAATGGCTGAAAAAAGCAACCAAAAAAAGTAGAAATCAAACTTCATTCTATTTGCTAAGAGGAAAATAAAGGACATAAAGAAAAGGGCTTCTTTCAGATAAGACTGTTAAAACATTCGAGATTTGAGAAATCACCATTTAGTAATAATAATATAAATTATAGTAGAGAATATTGGTTCTGATCATAGAATTCAGGTCAGCTAAAGTAGATGTAATCTGGGGGGTGGAGCATTGGAAAAGGAAGAGATACAGCAAGGGATTCCAGAAACCTGTATGAGGATTTCTTATGAGTCTTTGGCCAAGAACTAATATTTGCAAGAATTAAAATCATACAAAAGATGTCGTCTAACCATAATGGAATTAGACTAGAAATCAATAACAGAACAGTCATAGGAAAATATCAGAAAAGTCATAAATAAAACAATGTCAAGCTAAATAATCTATAGTACATTGAATTTTTAAGGAAAATAGGAAATAAATTAATGAAAAAGAAAATATAATACATCAGATTTATATGATGTAGCTAAAATGGTGTATAGAGGAAACTTATAGAAAGAACTTCTAATGTTAAATAAGAAGAAATGTTTCATCTCAGTTGTCACCTAAGAAATTAGGAAGAAAGAGTAAAATAAAATCAATGTAAGCAGATAAAAGAAAAGAATACTTTTAAGAGCAAAAATCAATGCAATTGAAAACAAATAAATAATAGAAAAAAGCATTAAAAATAAATTAAATTAAATTTAAAAAAAGAATAAAATGAAAGCAACCACAAAAAGATTCCTATCAAGGCAGGTGACATGGAGCCTCCCTCCTGGGTCTAATTGATACATCTAAAAATCCTTAGAGAAATAGACAATTAGTCTCTATTTTAGTTTTAGAAATTCCTACTTAGCATCCCTTCTATGTACCAGGTAGTTTTAAGTACTTCATAACATTCTCATTAATTAAAACACTATGAATTAGGTATTGACCCCTTATCATAAATGTGAAATAATAAACAGATAAATTTTATACAGCTAAGTATTTGGTAGAGGGGACTGAGATCCAGACCTAGATGTCAGACACAAAACACATTACTCAAAGTCTTTTAGCATAGTAAGTCACCTAATACCAGAAAATATTGAAAACTTGTTTCCATTTTATGATAAATGAAAACCATTTATTTGAATGTGTAATCATTAGGTTACAATTAACAGAGGGCAATCATAAAGAAGTTTGAAGATATTTACCTAAGAGTCCATTTGTTCTGGTAATTATAATTTCTCACTTCTTCTTAATGAAATTTTGGTTAGTATTTCCTGTTTAAGAAACAAAATAATCCTTACCAAATACTTATTGCAAATATGGCATAACAGAGACCAAAGCTCCCACAGTTGGGTAATAAGAATCCTGACTTATTTGAGTAGGTAGGTAACAAAAAGTGACAGGTTTAATTATACAATTATCAATAAGTTTCTCCTGTACTTAGGAGATGGTTAACTTTCACTTATTAGTAACCTGATAATCTTTCAAAAGTTATCTAAATTCAAATACAAGCAACTGCTTTTTCAAATGAACAATTATAAAATAACTGCCTTACCTGTAAATATAAATTCTAGTGATACTAAACCAAATTACAGTCATGTGGTATCACAAAAACCATTTCAAACACTTTTTTAGGCTATAATTACCTAGAATTCTAAAGCTAAAGACCAAACAATTTTGAAAAGATAGAACTCAGAATTCACTTTGGTATTTTACCTTTAGCTAGTTCAGGTTATTAACAAAATATCTAACCTTGTTACTAATGATTTTTCAAAAAGTATGTTTGCTTTTAGATATGGATTCACCATACTGTCTCCTGTGCTTCACATTAAAGAAAAAATTTCCCCCAAAATAAAGTGGGAGTTAAGAAAAACCTTGAGGAGTTAGCTAATAAATGAACAGAAATATTAAGAACAAAACATTCATTCTGCAAAACTGCAAAAATTATGATAGTTCATTAAATTTCAGATCTGATTTTTAAAAAACACTTTATAAATATGAATATGAACTTCTTTGGGATTCTAATAACCATGGAAATATTTTCCTAAATCAACTATGCCTAAGAAATATTAGATAGAAATGCAAAAGTTAAGACATGATTCCACACCATAATGCTTTTTAAAGTAAAACTTAATTTAACATTAAGACAGACAATAGAAACAATATACATACTATAAATTTTACAAAATTTAAAAAAATATCAACATCCTAAAAAACCCAAAATTTATTATCAATAGTAATAGGAGTTTGCTGTGCTACCACTCCAAGTCAAGAAATTAAAGAAACTATTAAATAGAAACACCAATTTCAGAAGCTTTAAAATCTAACTGTATATAGTTGCTCTTCAAAAAGCTACAACCTGCAATTTTTAAAAAATCATTTTCTCTACAAAAAATCTTATCAGCTATACAAAAATCTGTACAGTTTTTATACTGAAGCTAATATTGAGTTGCATTTGAATTCACATTCTTAGCAAAACATTTGACTGAGCACACATGCACACTCCACACATCATTTCAAGATAGTCATTTATTCTTTCAGCTTCCTCCTCTTCCTCCTCATCTTCATTTTCTTCCTCCTCCTCTTCCTCCCCATTTTCTGATTCATTCTTTTTCTTCCATACTGTTGGCCGGCCAGCCAGGGCCCTTCTTTCTGGCTTCACTTTTGCCCATGGCACAGTATGCAGCAATATTGTTTTCATATTTCTCCTTTAGCTTAGGTGCTTTCTGTTCATACAATTGTTTATCTTTGGCTGACTGTTCAGACCACATTTCACCCATTTTTTTTTGCACTATCCCCAATTGACAGGTCTGGGTGTTCACTTTTGATCTTTGGACGATGTTCAGAACAAAACAGGAAGAAGGCAGATGGTGACTTTTTAGGGGCATTGAGATATTTTTTCTTTTCCTTTCTTATCACCTTTGGGAGGAACATAATTTTTCATCTTCCTGTCATAGCGAGCCATGTCAATTTTGGCCATATCTTCAAATTTAGACTTTTCCTTTGCAGGCATGGTCTTCCATCTCTCTGAACATTTCTTGGCTAATTCAGTGAATTGACCAAATTGACTCTTTGGACGCTTCTTGTGCTCTTCTCGGCAGGTCTGCATGAAGAAGGGGTACTAGGACATTTTGCCTCGCGGCTTGTTGGGGTCTCCTTTACCCATCATGACTGGCCGGTGTCTACCTGGTGGGAAACACTGAGCTTTGCCTCAGACTCCCAAAGAGCAGACAGATCTCACAAAGAAGCTTCCTTGAGAGGGCTTCCTTGAGAGGGCTCTGCCATGAACGGGTTTATCACTAACGCAATCCTCAGCCTCTTTATTAACTTAATTTTAAGTATAATAATTGATTAGCTTGGAAATACTTGACTCAATCGTTCTGTTTTCAGCATCGATTTCATATCATTTTCTACTTGGGGGCAAATTCTCGATGTTTTACATTCACTATCAAAGTTTCCAAATACACTGAAACCTCCCAACATTTTTAGGGCTGTTGCAAAAATAGCATTTTTTAAACTTTTATTTCTGGAAGCACATTTTCTTTTTAAGGCATCTGTAGTTAAAATGGGGATTTATAAATATTTATAACTTTTATTTAAGGGTTCTCTTGGTTCATTATAATTAATATTTACCTGTGGAGTTAAGAGCAGAACCATCCAAGGATTGGTCAAATTGTTGTGATCACTGGTCACTTAAGTATTAAGAATGTAAAAAGGTTGTGAAGACAATATTCTTATTAAAATCCAGATTCAGATTAGAAAATCAACGGGAATGTTTTGTTTTACTAAAAATAATCACAGCCTATCGGTCTTGAAATAATTCTGAACATACCTCATATCCACATATTTATGCCTCTAGTTCTCCTTTTCCTGATTCTACCACAATTTCTGTTCCTTCCTTTTCCTTTTTTCTTTCATTTTATTACATTTATTTCTGTTTTCCTTTCCTTCCTTCCTACTTTATTTCCTGGGTTTTCTTGTTTCTCTTTCCTCTTTCTCCTTTTTATTACTTAATTCATCTTAGGTACTTTTCTTCTTCTATACTTTTAAAATAGATTCTTCATGTCTCCACTTAATTATAACTTCTTTCACTGCTACTTGTTATTCTATTTATATTCCCACTCAGATTATCGTACTATCTACAGAAAATTCACAAGACATCTATCTTGTTTTTGGAGACCTTGATGTGGACATGGGCACTACTAACTGTGTGTGTCAATGCCACAATTGGATGTAAGATTTTGCTCCAGCAGATGGAATTGAACTGAACTTCTTGTTCCTCATAGGTTGTAATCTTCTTCCTTTACTGTCTCTGACACTTTAATGTCATTGACTAAGAAAGTCTTTATATCTATTAGTATTATTAAAGGAAACCTCAGGTGAGACTATTTTACCAGAAACACTGAAATTTTATGTATCATTTTTGGATGTATGTGGTGTTTATTATCATTATAGTTCAATTTTATAATTATTATAACTGACTATTTTAGGTACTGCTGGGCTTTCACTCAAATATTTTTCTTCCAGGATTTTCTGCATTTCATTTAAGTATCATTCTATTTTTCCTAATTATCTGGGTATGATTTGGTGAGATTCTGAATTCATTTTTGTTGTTGTTCTCATACCCAGCTCTAATAATGCAGAAAACTCTCTTTTCTCTCTTTTCTCAAAATTTATCCAAGAATTGACCATTGTAATTACATTTTTACCACCTTAGGCTACACCCATCACCTGTTATTTAGACTGTTGCTACAACCCCTGACCTAGTCACTTGCATCCTCCCTCACTTGACTTCAGTTCAATCCTCAGTCCAGCAATCCATGTACCTTGTAGGATCAACACTAATGACACACAATCCAAAGTCCTCCCTGTATCCTCCCATGTACTCCACTGTCAGTGATTCAGTTTCATCTCCATCCTGAATACATGTATTCATCACCACCTGCATATCTCAGTGTCCTCTTGACTCCTGTCTCAGGCAACCATTGCCTTTAATGCTCTCTCAGACAAGAATGCTCTTCCTCCAGATATCTGCCCAATTATGTCTTCACTCTTCCAAGTCTTTGCTTTATAAAATTCAGGATGAACAAAACCTTGAGTTTGTATGTGCACTCTTGTGTGTATGTGTGTGTGCCTGTCATCCTTAGTAAAGCACATTTACTCTAAATTAAAGTGAACAAATAGACTAGAGAGTTATCTGACCTAACATACATTGTTACCAGCTCTCTTGTATAGAGATGAGTGCCTATAATTCAGGATAAATATAGAAATTGTCTGATGTTCTGAGCTGATTTAGACCAGATTAATCTGTAATTTTCCTTGAAGTAAAGGATTTCCATGAGTTTAGAGTTCTGGTCAGGAAGAAGTTTTATAAATATGATTTTGAGGAGAACAAAATCATTAACAATTACATAGCTACTCTTTACTAAAATATCAAGTTACAAATATAATTAAAATATATTTTACACTTTTTGAAAGGGGGCCTTTTAGCCCCTCTAAATATAGTTACATTGTCACTGACTCTTTGGATTCATTGTTTGATTAGCAAACCTTTCCTTCTAACTATTACTCCCCTTCTTTCTTATCTTTCCTTATCTTTCTTCCAAAATCTACAGCAATTTTTTTTTCTGGTGTACATCCTTTATATAGATTTTGTTGTTTTATTTCACAATAATTCAATCATTTCGCCTAAAATAGCAAAATACAAAGACAATCATTTAACTAAGATAGTTTATATTTTATTCTGTGTAGGAAACATTACATATCAGTACAATTTCTTGAATAATAGTATATATTCATTTTATAATATTGGATTATAAATATATCAAAATTTCTAGAATGCTTAACCTACTCTTTATAAATAAAGATTGTTTATAGGTTATTGATATTAAAAATAAATATTCAATTAATTTATTTTTACATCAAATTTTGTTTATATTTATGGTTAATTTAAAATCATACTTGAAAATATAATGTCCTGGACAATAAATTTGATTCTATAAATTGACTATTATATACTAAAATGGGTAACTGCAATAATACCATATCAATTTCCACTACAATCAGCAGAATATAAGAGTATTTGTCTCATTGGGAATGTTCTAATAATGTTGTGTGCAAGTGTACCACAATATTGTGAATGTAATTTATCCCACTGAATGGTATGCTTGAGAGTGACTGAGATGGGAAAGTTTATGTTGTATATATGTTTACTCAATTTTAAATAGAGAGCAATTACAGAGACAATGACAATAAAATACAATACATGATCCTGGACTGGACCTAATAATGGAGCAAATAATAAAGGTTTAAAAGACATTATTGGGATATATGAAAAAAATTGGAAGATAGAACGTAAAGCTTTATACAATGTTAAAGTTTTTTAACTTGATAATTGCACTTAAGATCATTCCATAAGTGAATATCCTTGTTCTTAGAAATGTACATGGAGCATGATGTATACAAATTAGCCTCAAATATTTAGAAAATAGATATACAAACAGGTAGATAAATAGACAACTGGATGGATGGATTGATAGATAATGCATAGCTAGAATGATACAACAAATGTGACATAATGTTAAAATTGGTGGGACTGAGTATCTGGGTAGTGTTATGCTGGAGTTCTCTAGATGGCTTTTGTATTATATTTGCAATTGTCTTGTAAGTTTGAAATTATTTCAAAATAAAAAGTTTAAGAAAAAATTGAAAAAAGTATACATTTCACTGTTTTTTAAACAAAATTATAGTTTTTGAAATCATTTTTCTGTTAATGCAGGAAAATTGGTAATGCATTATCACATTATTTTTACTGTAAAATTGGAACTGGGTCAAATACCTCAACTGACAGGGCCTCATTGAACATCTTCAAATGAACTTTGAGCAGCCAGCCCCTCCAACAGAACATGAATGTGCCCTTGCTTTTTCTATTTTTTTTTCTGAATTGATAGAGACTTTTTTTTAATATGAGACTATTGCTCTCACAGTAACTAAAAAATAATAATCAAAAATCTATTAAACTTTATTTTCCCCACCTGGAAATTTCTGATATTCTCTCTAGTAATAGATGCTCCCAACTTCCTAGAACTATAATCAAGGAATTTTGCAAGGACTAACCCATCAACAAAAAGTTTCACTGTCTGTATGGTCTTCAACTGTGAGGAAAGATAGAAAAAATATGTAATAAAAGTTAAATTAGCTAAATATCTGAATTCTTCTCTGTACATAAGTCTAGGCTTCTCCCTTTCCATTTTACATCCTTTACATAAGATGTAACCATTCAGGAAAACTCCAGCTACCCCTCATGTAACCATAAAAGAAGACCCATGAAGCTTATTATTTCATCTACTTTTACCAGACTTAAATTTCTTACAATGAGAAATTGCTAATAATTGTAAGGTACTAATTACATAATTGCATATATCCAGATCCACCATTCACATATATAGCCTGCCTTTCCTGAGATTCTTCCACAGCAGATTCCACGTGGCCTTAACCTAGAGCTTAGTATAATGGAAGAGACATCTACAAAAGTCTGCTTTAGAAACTAAATGTAAAAGGCCTAATCAAGTTTTATTGTCCAACACTATGGCAGTATAAATGCATAGAATTGACTTCTGAGTCTACCTGTCACACATAAAGAGTACTCAAAACCCTTGGGAGGTTACACCAATTTCTGACCAGAAGCTATAATTGACATTAGAATTCCAGAAGCAGATGGCATCTGATACAGACAATTGCTGCCAAGATGTTGGATCAAATAAATAATGCCCAAGATCACAGATCAAGACACACATGAATTCCCTAATCTTATTCTCTATGTCTTCGTTTATACCATCTATCTAAATATTCTGTTTTTCATCCTGTACCTCTTAAAAGGCCAATCTCTATCCCCCAATTTCTATCCCCAATATTCCACCTTCACCATGATTTTCCTTTATCTCCTCTTTACCCTTCTCTGCTCTATTTACTCTTTCCTTGAACAAAATCCCTTTGTCCTTCTATCACACCATTGAGCAATGAAACCAAGTGTTACTTCTAGGTCTGTGCCCATCTGCCACTTAGTTCCAAAGCATTTATTCTTCTAATAACCATCCCCCTTATACTTGTAGACTTGGACTTTATAGGAAACATAAGATATACTCAATCTAACATACTTTTTTTTCATTGGGAATATTCTGGGCTTCACCTTAAGAGTCTCTGAGACTGGGATTACAATGTGGCCTCTTTGACCCAAATAATATGGAGTTTTATTAAAAAACAGATAGGCTAAAATGGCCACCCTGTAAGGCATAGTAAATGTTCATTTTCTACATGGCAAGACTCCTTTTACTTTCAGGAGACTAGAGCACACTGTTGGGGCCAGATCCCCCTTTAGAGATATTTTTCTCCCAGCACCCTAAGGTTTTAATAAAATTAGTACTTATTCCACTCAAGGTAAAAATTTCCAGTAGCTAAAAGGTCAGGCAAAGTATATTGTTGGCTAAAAAGGACTAAGATATCAGATGACAACAAATATGATGTTTATGACTCTCTTTTTGGATTTTACACCCAATTAGCTCTACATACCAATATCCCATTCATTAAAAGCAATAGTTACACTTCTTCTCTTCTTCAAGGTCATTATTTTGTATGTGGATATATGACATAGAAAGTACTAGCCATAACTGGGTTAGCTTCTCTTTTTTGATTATGCTGTTCCCCAAATAGCTATTTATGATAAGCTTCCATAAAGAAAAATTAGAAACATGAGAACTCTTATGACTTCTTCCCATGCTATAGAAACTTATGTAGAGACCATTGTAAGACTAGAGACAGCTCTGAATTTATCATGGAAAAATCAGTTAATACAGGGTAAACTCATGGTGTGTTGTGTCTATTTTTGGTATTGATACTCTTGTACTGGAGCAACTATCTCCAGTGTTAGAAGGTACAATATGAGATTACAGATGATATTAGAAAAGGTAGATTGGGAGGTATAGAAATCTATTTCCCACCTAGGGTAAGCTATCAGCTCACTAGCTGCTGATGTATGAGAACTTCATAAAATGGCTCTACCAAATTATCACTATTCTATATTCTGGCTTCTCAAGGAGGTTTACATGCACAGTTATCTACCCAGTAGTGTGTATTTGTACAAGACGGTCAAGAAGATGTCAACCAATTGGTAGTGTCAGCAGAAGCCCATAGTACAGAGACAGCCAAATTTGCTTATACACCTCCTCAGTCTGACTGGTTGAATTCTCTTTTTGTTTGACTTCTAAGTTCATGGGTACCTCGAGTCATAGATGCCTTAATGGGGCACTTGTTATCCTCTTAATCATATTCATAACATCCCTCATTCATTGCTGATCTCTCTCCTCATAAATGCTACTATGCAGCCACTAACATGGCAATTGATACAACTGAAGATACAAAACCAACATGAACAGGATGATGAAAATCTCAAACTTCAGCTAACCCATTAAACTGTCAAGGAAACATGAGTGATTTAATGGTGAATGGGAGAATAGCTTCATCTTTGGCCAAGATCTTATAACAAAGGGAATGACCAATGGGGGGAAATGATAAAGTTATATAGAGAAAGTTCTGGGGATCCTTCAAGCAGATAATTCCATACCCTACTTCTTCTTTGAACTCCCACTTGGATTTACTCTTAACATCCTCTTAATATATTTTTAAGTTTGAAATCTCCACTATGGGAGGTAACCCATATAGGCAATAAAGTTCCTAGCCCAACACATTTGACCAAGTAGAAAATAAAGCCCAACTGCACTAATCCTGTCCTCATGAGATGGACAAACCCTTATCAATTGATAGAGATAAAGCTAATGTCATTTTTATGTCTCTAAAAATAATTTGCCATCATTAGAAGCTCAAAAATACTTCCAATTATGTAACAGATTTGGCTTCTTTCTTCCAGCAAAACTTTGGTGTCTCAAATAAATTCCTATAATCTACAAACTCACTTCCCATTTCTCTTGACACAAAAATAGAACATTTGCCAGTGAAAATTTTACTGAGCAGTTTTGGATGTACAAAGTTAAATATTTGAGTGCTAAAATTGGTAGTTAATTGCATCCATGCTAATTAACTGCTTAATGAAATGTGCCCAGAGATTCATTCCCAGTGGATTAGAAATGCTCCATTGTTTTAGTTTTTGTTTTGGATGGGAATGAGCCTTTATTTACATAGTGTAAGGATATGGGTCTTGGTGTTATCAAATGTTCATGGCTCTTTTTTCCTTTTAAATGGTTCGAACTTATTGTGATGAAATGTCAGAGTCAGTTTAATATTTTCCAGGTAAGTGCAACTTTATGTTTTTTAAATTAATACACTTCTCTTGGTTTTCCCTTTTTCTGGAGTGATGAGATGGCCCAAGGAAGGATAAGACAATTAGCTGGATTTCAAAAGTATGCACAATCTTGGCTTCAGGTGAATTTCTTATGGGATTCCATTATGTGGTTTTTTTTTTCCAATTCTTCTATCTCCTCATGATGTAGAATGTTTTGAACAGAATGCTAGAGGCTAGTGCTTCTGGAAGAGAATTTAAGTCCCTCTGAA
Organism: Tolypeutes matacus; assembly: GCA_026826555.1. Taxonomy (NCBI): domain Eukaryota; kingdom Metazoa; phylum Chordata; class Mammalia; order Cingulata; family Chlamyphoridae; genus Tolypeutes; species Tolypeutes matacus. Next base: position 36,459 of record JAKSZT010037072.1, read on the forward strand.
TAGCATACAAAAAGGCAAGGATTAAGGTCAACCCAAATAAGCACTGTTTTTAGAATACATCGTAAACAGCCTTATTTTGGTCAAGCCTAAGTCAAGAGAAAATATTTCAGTCTTATTCTCTTTAGATAACCAATTAGCATGCTCTTAATTTTCACATATGGGCCTGAAGTAACATGAGATGGTAGACAGCATACAAGCACCAACTTGTTTGTTCAGAAAATAACCTATAGAAATTTTATTCCCCAGCCATTGTTCAACAAGCAGAGTTAAGCATTTTTGTAGTGCTTATTCAAAGAGAGGAAAAACAAAGTTTTGTCATGATTGTCACTGCAAGGGATATGTAGCCTTCTAAATCAGTGACTCCTCCCATCATTACCCACAAAAAATAAAGTAGAAGCCATGGAACCAGTATCTCTCAGCTTCCTGGGAGATTTGCATTTCAAAATGTTCATAGATGACAAAAGATAAGACTACTTGAGAAACAACCATTGTAGAAGTGTTAGAACCCCAAAAGAGTATGTAACTTTTGTCTAAATTGCCTACACTTTCCATGGCTCACATTATAATACAATATTTTGTGGTGCATAATTTCCCATTGTTTTAAATTGTATGATACTTCTCAAGTATCTGAGAGCCTTCATAACCAATTAAATCTAAATTTACAAAAGAAATAGTGTGTTTAGTCAAACCTATAAAAGGTTATTTTTCTTAATTGACTTAATGATTTTAAAATATTAATTTCCTGAAATGTAGTGTCATCTATAATAATAATGATGGAAAACCATGACTTATACAGGTTTCAGTGCCAGGGTGCTTCTACAGGAAGATAATATTAAGGATATGTTCTTTGAATTTGTTCTGAGAACTTTTTAAACTTATTCTTTTACCTGATTAGATTTAAATACACTAATGACTCTATTTCCATTTGTAAAATGGACATTGTATTGAAAACTGAAAAACATTGCTAAAAGAAATTAAAGAGGACCTAATAAATAAAAGGACATTCATGGATTGAAAGACTAACTATCCTTAAGATGACAATCCTACACAAAGCAATTTATAGTTTCAATCCAAACATAATCAAATTTCTAACATCTTTTTTGCAGAAATGGAAAAGCCCATTGTCAAATTCATATGGAAGGGTAATGGGCCCTAAATAGTTAAAGCCATCTTGAGAAGTGATGTTGGAAAACTCACAATTCCTAATATCAAAACTTATTATAAAGCCACAGTAATCAAAAAAGTATGTTACTATCACAAATACGGACATATGGACTAATGGAATAAAATTGAGAGCTCAATAATCAATCCTCACATTTATGGTCAAATGATTTTTTGACAATGTGGAAAAGATGACTCCATTGGGAAAGAAGAGACTTTTCAAAAAAAATAGTGGTAGGAAAACTGGATTCCCATTTACACACACACATACACACACACACATAAAAGAGGATCTCTTACCTCATACCATATATAAAAATCAACTCAAATTGGATCAGACATCTTAATATAAGAGTGAGAACAATCAAACTCCTAGAAGAAAATGTAGAAAAACTTTTCAGGACCTTGTTTTAGGCAACTTCACACCTGAAGAAAGCAACAAAAGGAAAAATAGAAAAATGGAACCTGATGAAAATTAAAACCTTTTGTTCCTCAAACAATATATTACACAATATATTTGGTTCATAGTAATGCATTCATACAGTATTTGTCCTTTTGTGTCTGGCTTGCTTCACTCAACATAATGTCCTCCAGGTTCATCCATGTTGCCATATGCTTTATGACTTCATTTCTTCTTACAACTGCATAATATTCCATCGTGTGAATAGACCACAGTTTCCAACTTTTGGCAATGGTGAATAATGTGGCTATGAACATTGGTGTGCAGATGTCTGTTTGTGTCACTGCTCTCAGTTCTTCTGGGTATATACCCAGTAGTGGTATTGCAGGGTCACGTGGCAAGTCTATATTCAACAACAAAAAAATAAAAAAAACAAAGAAAAAACAAAACAACAACAAAAAAATTTACATGTGTCCATTATATTTAATTGAGAAATGTATATATTTATTCATCTGTGTTTACTTTTTAGTTTTTAATTGTTTATGTTTTCAATTATGAATGTACAAAATAAAGTTAAAAAAAAAAAAAAAACCTTTTGTTCCTCAAAGGACTTTACCATGAAAGTTAAATGACAACACAAAATGAGAGAAAACATTTAAAAATCACAAATATTTGGAAACCACACATCTGTTAAAGGATTAATATCCATAATATGTAATGAAATCCTTCAACTTAAGAAGAGAAACAATCCAGTTACAAAAGGGCAAAAGACTTGAATAGGCATTTTCCAAAGAAGGTATACAAATGGCTAGAAAGCATGTGAAAGGATGCTCAACATCATTATCCTTCAGGTAAACGTAAATGCAAAACACAAGTTCTTTCCATTCACACTCATTATAAAGGCTGCTATTTTAAAAATAGAAGAAAATAAGAAGTGTTGGAGAGGATGCAGAGAATTAGGAACACTCATTTATTGTTGGTGGCAATGTAAAATGGTACAGCTTCTGTAGTAAACAGTTTGGTTAAGTATAAAATTACTATATAAACTAGCAAAATCACTACTAGATATAGCCCAAAGAATTGAAAGCAGGGACTCAAACAGATATTTGTACAACCACATTCATTGTAGCATTATTCACAAATGCCGAAAGTTGGGAGAAACCCTAGCATCCATCATTTGGTGAATGAGTAAATAAATATGATATACATACACAATGGAATAGTATTCAGTCATAAAAAGGAATGAAGTTCTGATATAAGTAACAAAATTGATGAACCTTGAAGATATCATGTTGAAAGAAATATGCCAGTCACAAAAGGACAAATATTGTATGATCTCACTGATTTAAAATAATTACAATAAACAACAAACAACAATATAGGTTATCAGGGGATGGGATAGAGATGGAGAATGGGAAATCAAGGCTTAAAAAGTAAAGGGTTCCAATTTGCAATAATGGAAATATTTTGGTGATGGATGATGGCTATGGTAGCACAACATTGTGAACTTAATTGATAGCACTGAAATATGTATCTGAATGTGATTGAAATGGGAAATATTATATTGCACATATGGTAACAATAAATTTTTTAAAAATCCATGGAACTACACTACTCAATCATAGAACCCTAAGTTAAACCATGGATGCTATCTAATAGTACAATTATAAAATGTGCTGTCATCAATTGTAACACATTTTCCATACCAGTGCAAGTTGTTGTTGGTGAGATGGTGTATGGGAATCCTATATTTTATTCATGCTTGTAATTTAAATGCACACTTTGTCTAATAAAGGGGGAAATATTTACTTGCGGGAGCTTCGGCCCTGTTGCCCTACCTCAAAACCTCACTCCATGGCAGTTCTCTAACCTCACCCTAATGACACTATTTATATCAGCAACTTCAACAAGAAGATCAAAAAGGGTGAGCTGACTAAAGTAGACTTATTATTATTCTAGTAATGGAAGAACTTGTAACATCGATAAGGAGGCAGTGGTCACTGGAGGTTCTGAGGGGAGAGAAAGGGAAGAATTGGTGTAGCATGGAGCATTTTTGAGACATTGGAATTGTTCTGCATGATATTGCAATGACAAATACAGGCCATTATACATGTTTTTCCAGAACCTATGGAATGTGTTGTGCAAAGTGTGGGCCATGGTATAAACTGTAGACCATGGTTAGTAGCAACACTTCAATATATGTTCATCAATTGTAACAAATGTGCTACACTAATGAAATACGTTGTTGATGGCGATAATTGTGGGGGTGGGGGTGGGGTGTTTGGGAATCCCCTATATTATCAGTGTAACATTTATGTAATCTAAAACTTCTTTAAAAATAAAATTTAAAGCAAAACAAAACAAAAAAGGATGAGTTGAAGAATCTGTATGCCATCTTTTCCCAGTTCGGCCAGATCCTGAATATCCTGGAGTCCTGGAGCCTGAAGATGAGGGACCTGGCTCCTTGCAAACTTTCCCCATCTATGACAAGCCCTTGAGAATCCAGTATGCCAAGACTGACAGTAATATTATTGCCATGTTGAAGGACACCTTCATGGAGTGGGGCCACAAGTGAGAAAAGATGAAGCCCAAGAGCCAGGAGATCCCAGCTGCCAAGAAGGCTCTACAGGGTGCAGTAGCCACTCTGGTGGTAGGGGCCTTCCAGAACCCTGTCCCAGGTACACCGCTGATGACTCAGCCACCACACACCGTGCACCACATGCCAGCCCGCCTCCTTACATGCCTTCCCATAGCATGATCTCACTGCTGGGTGTTGCACCTTGACAGATCCATCCAGCGGCCATTCTCTCCACAGCAGCTTATGCCAGGACAGATGCCTCCTGCCCAGCCCCCCTCAGAAAATGCACCAAATCACATCTTGTTTTTCACCAATCTGCCAGTAAAGGGCAACGAACTCATGGTGTCTATGCTTTTCAACTAGTTTCCAGAATTCAAGGAGGTCTGGCTTGTCTCAGGACTCCACGACTTTGCCTCTGCAGAGTTTAACAATGGAGGTGCAGACAGGGGCTGATGACAATGAACTACAGGGCTTCAAGATCACCCAGAACAATACCATGAAGATCTCCTTTAACAAGAAGTAGCACCTTTTCCCCATGCCTGTTCCTGCCCCGCTTTTGGAGCCACTCCTCCTCCATCCTTGGCTTAGCCCTCTGAAAGTAAGTCTCTTCAGTGGGCTTCTCCGAGTTAGTGGTCACCACACAGCATTGTAGCCCTTAGGCTGGAATTAAAGTGGTGTTTTGAGGTCGTTGTTTTTTTTTTAAAGTTAATCGATCACTAAAAAGCAGAAAAGCAAAAGAATACAGTAATTAATGCATTTTCCAATCATCTATTACATTTTAAGAAGAGGTCATTATTACTGGATTTTTTTTAAACTCTAAATTATTGAAATTAATATTTATGATAAGAAAATGCTTAGAGTTTGATCATTCAATAATTCCCTTCCAGTAATTGCCTTGAAAGAAATATGTTTTAAGGGCTTTTAACCATTCCAGAGGTCTTCTTTTTGAAATGTTATATAAATATTGCACTCATGATGTACATGTTACTGAAATATTTCTTGGAGATGTTTTTCTACAAATTTAAACTATGCCACACATTCATGTATGTTTATCTTAGTTCAAATCTAGTTTCAAATCTAGTTGCAGTTTTAAACCATATATAAAAATATAAAGTTAAACAAACTATTTTTTTTTACCATGAACAATAAATTTAAAATTGTATAAAGGCAAAGA
>JAKSZT010037083.1:0-41305 GCA_026826555.1 Tolypeutes matacus
GGGGCAAAATGAGACTTAATGAGATGAATATTTAACTTGAGTAGGCAGTGTAGAGTACTAGGAAAAAATATGGAGTTCCTACAATGGACTGGGAAAACAAATGGAGGAATATATATATATAGTGATTTAGAAGGCTAGAATTATGAGGAGGGAGAGAAATAGTAGAGAAAGTTCTGAAAGGAAAAAGTTAATACTAATAAAAAAAAAAAGAAAAAAGAAGAAGAAGAAAACAAAATAGTTGGGATAGAAATTGACACCCTTAAGTTGTGGGCCTATGAAAAAATGTTGTCTATAAGAGCCACAACAGAAAACAGAAGGCAGAAAGATGCAGGAAGGATAAGCGATAGTTTGTAATACAGAATCAATATATACAGCAAGTGGGGAATTATTGAATAAGAAGCCCAGCAAAGAAGCGACCAGCTGGCAGCACCTATTTAAAAAAAAAAAAAAATAGAAGGAAAAAGGAAGGGGGTAGGAAAACGAGAATAATAGCAATAGACCAGAAAGTAACAGAGAGAAACCAAAGATCCACACAGGCAAGCAGTCAAACAGAGCTAAGGGGGGTCAATGATTCCCCTAGAGTCCACGTGGATCCTTCCTGCCTACTTGTGTTTATCAATGAATTTCCCCACAGGGTTCTATATGCAGGTCCTGAAGCAGCTTTTAGCAATTAAACTAAATTTAAAAAAATTTATTTTTCATTTGTTGAGGTGACCTCACTTTTTTTTTTTTTTAGCCAAATGCAGGACCCAAAATAATTCCTCCTCTAGACCATCCTCCTTACGGAAGGGACCCTAGCTGGGCCCGTGGAAATCAATCAAGCACGACCCACTTTCCAGACTCCCCAGGTTAGCTGATGCTCCGATGTTAGTCAGTGAGGAGTGCTAAAGACGGCAGATTCCGCCCCTTTTGGCGCCGAGCTCCAGCGTCACCGGGGTGCTCAGTAAATCAGTTTGAGTGCAGATTCCCGTCTGCTCTCAGCCTAATCGTGCTTCAGGTCGGCTTATCTGCTCCCCAAAGCTATGGGGCGGTGCAGGCAGCCAGATCGATGTCTAAAAATAATAAATACCTTTCCCTGTCTTCCAACCGAACCCTCCCTTTTTTGGGAAGTGTCCCTTCCTCCTGGCTCCGCAGCGGCCCGGGTCTTATCCCTGGGTGGCTAGGGAAATCAGCTGCGTTTTCCGACCAAAATCCCCCCTCCAGTTCACTGGGTGCCGATTAGCTTGTTTGCTCTGTTCACACAAGGTCCAAGGGGCGCCAGGCAGCCAGATCCCCAGAAAATAAAATTTTTCACCTCGCCTGCGGCTCAAAATGGCCGTTTTATTATTTTTTTCCCTAACCGCGGGGCTCAGCCGCCTGTGCCAACCTCCACCGGCAGCCTCAAAACTCACGAATCTCCACCGTTCGGTCCACGCCGCCGATCCGTGCAGATTGATGTCCCAAGCCTCTCACTCCATGCGTGCACAGCACAGACCCCTGGGCAGGACCCTGTCCCCAATCTGGCTTGCTCTGGGAGCTTGCAGTGTGCGCCCTCCTACACCAACGCCATCTTGGCCGCCCTATGAGACTTTTAAATACGACAATTATTACTTAAAGTTCTCTAGATATAAGAAGGAACCAACAAAAAATTGATAGGGGATCAGAATTGCCTATCACTAGAGTAGTTGGCATTGCCTATGAAGTTTATTACAATACTGACAGAGTTAAAGAAAATGTACTTCAGCAGGTGAAAGACTCTAAGCAATAAACCAAACCAATCAGAAAAAGACTACTGCAAAAAGTTAAGACCCCTGGGCCCAACCTCCACTGCTCCATGGATGGGATAAATTCTTAAACAAAGAGCCAATCAATGTGCATATTGCAAAAAAGACACTGGAAAAGGTATTGTCCTAGATCACCCCCTGAGAACAGCTTGGTGGGAACCAACAGAAACTTGGAATTGCAAAGGTCCAGGGGAAGGGGAGCTTTACTACTGAATTAAAACCAAATATTGAAAGCCCAAACCTCATAAATATTACTGTTATAACCCAGGAGATAGACCACACTCAGACTTTAACCACTTTTATGAAGTTTATTGAGCTAAGCCCGCGGGCGTCTGCAGCACCTCTCATGCAGGAGAGAACTGCAGCCCCCAGGTTTTAAAATGGCTCCTTTTTATAGGGGGTTGCACAGTTTGCAAGCAAGCGGGATAAACAGAAGAGGATTTTGGCAGTTAGCTAGCGTTTGCACAGAATGCCCTGATAGCCTGGGGCACAGCTGCAGGGTTGAGATGTCCTTGCAGGATTGTTCAAAGGAGGGGAGGTTGTATGCTTGTTTGTTCTTGCGAGATTGTTCAAGGGAGGGGAGGGTGTGCTTTTCAGATAAGACACTTGGGAGACAGTGGGAAACTTTTCTACTGTTACTCTGGTTGCCATGAAGGCCTATGGGTAGGCTAATTAGGGTTCAACATTCCCCACTTCTCTTCTTAGTGGGTCAAATCATTGACTCATCATAGTGGTCTCCAGTCATTGGCAGGTGTTGGTAGGGTTGGGCTAATACCATTAGTTTGACCGATTGGACTCTGTCCTTGACAAATCTACAAGCCTATTGATAAAGATAGGTTCGCAAGTGAGACCCAAAAGTAACAGTATGAGAGGGCCTACTAGGGCTGAAATTAAAGTAGTTAGCCATGGAGACCAATTGAAAAGGTTCTGAAACCAAGACTCAGAGGATTGGTCTTCTAGATCCCTCTCTCTGAGTCTCTTTTGTAGTTCTTGCATTGATTGTTTAATAATTTTTGAATGGTTTACTGTTTAATAATTTTTGAATGGTTTACATAAAAACAGCAGGCTTCTCCGAGGGCGGCACATAAACCACCCTGTTTCAGAAACAGTAAATCTAGTCCTTTTCTGTTCTGCATAGCTATTTTTGCTAAGGAGTTAACTTTTTTTTAAAGATATTGTACTTGGGTTTGAAGGAGAGTGACATCAGCAGAGAAAGTAGCTGAAAGTTTTCTAATACCAATGTTAGAGGTAATCATGGCCCCAGCTCCTATGGCTGTTGAACCTGCAATCCCTAAGGTGGCTAAGATAGGGATTAGAATTGGAGTTCTTTTTTGTAGTTTAAAATGTTGATCCTGAGCTAGGAAGTGGGCAGTACCTGAGAATCCAGCACATAGGTAAACCTGGGGAATGATATAAACACCAATACATAGGTCAGAAGCATTATTAGGGGTAATACAGTGGGTGATACCAGATGAGCAGGCAAACCAGGTATCATTGGGGGTGATTAAAGTCCAAGTGGATCCTGCAGCAGTAAGGGGGACAGTGTTCAGGCAATTGTCTTTATAAGGTGAGTTGTCTATGGAATAGCTGCCGCTGGTGAAACAGATACCTTGTCCTTGGAGATCGCTGAGGGTGAGTTTTTTTTTTGATGAGAACAATCAGACAGGATACCAGTTCTAAAGTTGTTGGCATCCGTGTAGAAGACGTTCCGGGGGGCCGTTTCTCCCATCAGGTTGGCACCAATCCCCACGTAGTATGATGGTGCCGGATCGATGCAGAGGCAAAACTCAGTGGAGATGGCTGGCTGAGTTTCATTCAGAAGGGAGAAAACAGAGTCTAGCATAGTTAGCAAAGAATTACTAAAGAAGTTCAATGGGTGCGATAGCGCTAGGAGTTGGGGATTATGGGAGGTGGTCTTCCATAGATTATTTCAAAAGGGGTTAAATGTTTCAAATAAGGGGTACATTTGGTTTTTAGTAAGGCGAAAGGGAGAAGACTTACCCAACTCTCTCCAGTCTCCTATTTTAATTTAGTTAAAGTCTCCTTTAAAGTCCTATTCATCCTCTCTACCTGTCTTGAGCTCTGAGGCCTGTAAATGCAATGTAATTTTTAGTTTATTTTAAGTGCCTCGGCTAGACTTTTGGATATCTTGGCTATGAAAGCCGGGCCATTGTCGGACCCCAACGCCAAGGGTAAGCCAAATCATGGGAGGATTCCTGTCAGGAGGTGCCTGGCGACTACATTGGCAGTCTCATGCTTGGTGGCAAAAGCTTCAGTCCATCTGGAGCAAGTATCTATAAAGACCAGGAGATATTTATAGCCGTATTTGCTTTTTCCAATTTTAGTAAAATCTAATTCCTAATGTTCCCCTGGTTCATGGCCTCTGATTCGGACCCCTACACTGCGAGAGATTGGAGGCCCTGGGTTGACCTGAGCGCATGCTGAGCAACGGGTTACCTCTGATGGTGATGGTCTTCAAATCTTTTGCCCAGTGAAGCACCTGGGCTAGAGCAATTTGTTCTGCTTTCTGAGCGGAGGTTCCTTGGGGCAAGGCCTGTGACCAGAGTACTTGATTTTCCGTGGTCACTGCTGCGCCTGCATATCTCAGTCCATTTTTCAGATAACTGCTTCCATCAGTATAAAGCTCGTAGTCTGGGTTTTCTAGGGGAGTGTCCTGGAGGTTAGGTTTAGATCTAGTGATAGTTTCTAAAATGTCCAGGCAATCATGGACAATTTCTCCATATTTAAAATCTAGCAACAGAGTAGCTGGGTTGAGAGCCATGGACTTAGAGAAAGTGACTTGAGGGGGATTTAGTAGCAGCACCTGATATTGAGTAAGACGCACATTCGAAATCCAACAGTCAGGTGGGGATCTAAGGAGGGCCTCAGTGGTGTGGCCCCCGATAATCTGCAAGTCCTGGCCCAAGGTCAATTTTTGTGCCCCCTTGACAAGAAGGGCGGTCGCAGCTACCGCTCTCATGCATGATGGCCATCCTGCAGCTACAGGGTCTAGTTTGGAGAGATAGGCCACTGGGCGTTTCCAAGGCCCTAAGGTTTGAGTGAGGACCCCTTTGGCAATCCCCTTCTTTTTAGCTACAAACAGCTGAAAAGGTTTTGTGATGTTGGGTAGGGCTAAGGCAGGGGCTGAGGCTAAGGCTTGCTTGAGGGCTATAAAAGCCTGTTCTTCTTTTCCGAGTTCAATGAAAGTTAGGGTCCTTTCCACCTGTGCAGGCATATAAGGGTTTTGCAATTTCAGCAAACCCAAATATCCAGAGCCTGCAGTAGCCTACTGCCCTTAGGAATTCCCGTACCTGGCGCTTGGTGGTTGGAATTGGGATATTCAGGATAGCTTCTATCCGTCCCAGAGATAGGGTCCTCTTACCTTCTTCCAGATGGTAGCCCAAATATGTGGCTTTTTGCATGTAGATCTGAGCCTTTTTCATGGACACCCGGTAGTCGAGGCGTGCTAGTTCAGAGAGCAGTTCCTTGGTGGCGATTAGGCAATCCTCTTCTGATTCTGCTGCAAGAAGAAGGTCATCTACATATTGCAAAAGAGGTACCTGAGGGTGGGATTCCCTGAATCCCAGGAGGTCTCAACTCAGGGCTTCATCAAAGATGGTTGGAGAATTCTTGAATCCTTGTGGGAGTCTAGTCCAGGTTAGCTGGCCTGAAAATCCCCCTTCGGGGTCCGTTCACTCAAAGGCGAAGATGGGTCGGCTCTGAGGGGCCAATGGTAAGGTGAAGAAGGCATCTTTCAGGTCTAGTACAGAATAGAAAGTCCGTCCTGGAGGCAGAGAGCTCAGAAGGGTATAAGGGTTAGGTACAGTGGGGTGAATGGTTTCAACCCTCCTATTGACTTCTCTTAGTTCTGTACTGGTTTATAATCTTCGGTCCCTGGCTTTTTACTGGTAAAAGGGGGGTATTCCAGGGTGATTGGCAGGGAGTCAGTATCCTCACTTTTCTTAATTTCTTGATATGTTTCGCTATGCCTTCCCTTGCCTTCTGAGGTATAGGGTATTGCTTGACTTAGATGGGGAGAGCAGTACTCATGAGTTGCACAATGATAGGGGTTGATGCAAAGCCAATCCTGGCGGGTTGCTCTCTGCCCAGACCCCGGGGATTCTAGTAAGTAGTTCTTGGATATAGCTTTCTCCTATAGCCCCCTTGGGCTCTTGTTCAAATAGAATATATTCTTCGGAGATAGGGACAGTTAACATAATTGATTGAGGGAGCTGATCTCCCAGTTGCAAAATTGTTTCCCCATCTTTAAAAGAAATGGTTGCCTTTAATTTCCGCAGCAAGTCTCGGCCCAAGAGGGGGTATGGGCATTCTGGCATTACTAAGAAGGAATGGGTAACAGTACCCTTTCCTAAGTCAGTAATTTGGGCTTGAGTTCAGGGGTAAGATTTAGGTTTTCCTGTTGCCCCTATGATAGAAGACTTCTGGGATGAAAGTTCCCCAGTTGTCTCTTGGAGAACTGAAAAGGTGGCCCCCGTGTCTACTAGGAATTCAGTTGGCTTCCCTTCGACTGTTAACTTTATCATGGGTTCCTGGGGGCCAAGCGCGAAGGAACCCTGACCCCCTCAATCTTCAGTTTCTACTAAGAGGCGGGCCGGTTCCTTAGGTTCCTGAGCCCTTCTGCCTATCAACTTAGGACAATCCTTTTTCCAGTGCCCCATCCCCTTGCAAAAGGCACATTGGTTCTTCTTTAGGTCTCCTCTCTCCAGCCGTCCCTTGGAGGGATGGGGTTTCCCGGTTGGTGCTGTCAGCAAGATTCGTGAGAGCTGCTTGGTTTGCTCCCGAGTAGGATCTTCTCTATTTTGGAAAACTTTCTGAGCTATTTCTACCAATTCACTTCTGGCTTTTCCTTCAAACCCTTCTTGCTTTTGAAGTTTTTTTCTAATATCTGGGGCCGACTGAGAGACGAACGCCATGTTTACCATTCGTCTGTTATTTTCATCTTCTGGGTCTAAGGGGGTGTACATTCGATATGCCTCCAATAATCTCTTTAAGAAAGCAGCCGGGGACTCGTCCTTACCCTGCATGACTGCACTAACCTTAGTTAAATTAGTAGGCTTTTTAGCTGCAGCCCTTAGACCCCTAAGTAGAGACTGGTGATAGTGGCGCAAGGCTGTCATCCCTGCATCAGTGTTAGGGTTCCAACGAGGAGGACTCGAAGGGAGTAATTCCTCTAAATCATCCCTCCCAGTCTGGGAGTCCCCCTCATTGTCCCCCAAGATAATCTTAGCAGCCTCCTGATGGATTCCCTCTCTCTCCTCAGAAGTGAACAAAGTTTGTAAAATCTGTTGACAATCATCCTAGGTAGGCTGATGAGTGTGGAAAATAGTTTCTAAAAGTGAAATCAGCCTCTGGGGGTCCTCTGAAAAAGGAGGGTTCTGGTGTTTCCAATTATAGAGATCAGAGGTGGAAAATGGGACATAAATCATTTGAGTATGGCCCGGAGGCGCCCCTGGTTGAGGAGGAACTTCCCTGAGCGGCAACAGGGGCACTGAAGAATCAGGCCCTGGTGGAGGGGGCTGATAGAGAGATCCCCCTCTTGTGTGGGGAAGACTCTGGACTTCCCCTTGGGGTGAGCACCCTGCGGCCTGTTGCTGCGAGGGAGTTCTTGGGTAAGGCAGGGGGTCAAATAAGCTTTTAGCTATATCATCAGTTTTCCCCGGCAGAATAGGATATAAACGGGGTTTCTGTTTCTCTGGTTTCTCATCTTTCTTTTCTTTCGGGGGACCCCGTGCCCCTCGAGGTTTCGGGGCAGTTACTAAAATGGTTTTTCTGCCTACCCTCGCATACATATCCCCCTTCCCTGGTTTCTGGCATTTCTGGATATAATCTACTTTATCATACACAATGTCAATCTAAACACCTATATAAACCCTCTGGTCAGGGTGGGGAACCCCATAAACAACAGACCGTACAGCAAACAACAGAGATAAATCAAATGAGCCTTCCGAAGGTCAATCTATTTGGAAGGCTGGCCATTCAAGTTCACAGAGGGTCCGTAGGAAGCCTGGATCTGCTGGCTTCCCATAGTCACAGGATCTCTTAAAGAAATCAGAAAAATTAGCAAGAATGCATTCAAGAGGAGTCCGCGGAGTGGATTTTCCTTGTCCCATCCTGTTAGGGTTGAAACAGTTAAAACACCAAGAAACACTGAACATAGACAGACAAACGAACAAAACATTGGAGACTAGTCTCACTCCTACTCACACAACAAATACCAAAGTGAAACCTAACGGTTTCCAAAATCAGGAGAGGGCGTCCCGTCCCTGATTCGGGGTGTGCAGTACCGCGGCGTCCCGCCTGCAACAGCCCCCACAAATGCTCCGGAGCCAACACAAAAGGGAGAATCCCTTACCAGATTCCTCGAGGCCACCGTCCTAGTCCGAATCCGATCACGAATCAAAAGCAAAAGGCGAGGAAGTGGAGGCACTTCCCGCTTAGTCTGAGGAGGTCGACCCCAATTAAGGGTGACCTCGCGGTTGATCTCGCTGGGGCCTCCAAATGTTATAACCCAGGAGATCGACCACACTCAGACTTTAACCACTTTTATGAAGTTTATTGAGCTAAGCCCGCGGGCGTCTGCAGCACCTCTCATGCAGGAGAGAACTGCAGCCCCCAGGTTTTAAAATGGCTCCTTTTTATAGGGGGTTGCGCAGTTTGCAAGCAAGCGGGATAAACAGAAGCGGATTTTGGCAGTTAGCTAGCGTTTGCACAGAATGCCCTGATAGCCTGGGGCACAGCTGCAGGGTTGAGATGTCCTTGCAGGATTGTTCAAAGGAGGGGAGGTTGTATGCTTGTTTGTCCTTGTGAGATTGTTCAAGGGAGGGGAGGGTGTGCTTTTCAGATAAGACACTTAGGAGACAGTGGGAAACTTTTCTACTGTTACTCTGGTTGCCATGAAGGCCTATGGGTAGGCTAATTTAGGGTTCAACATTACCTCTGTTTCTAAAAACAAAAAACCTAATACCCAGGCAGGTAACATTTTCCCATTCATACGTGTGTGTGTGTGTGTGTTTCCAAGATCAGGCAAGCTTGCTAATTTCAGGCAACACTAATCCCAGAGAAGATTTTAAAAGCTGTAAAAACCAGAGGCATGGAATGATGGAAAACCCAAAAATGGCCATTCCCAAAGAGTGAGAACTATGAGTCAAATTAGTGAGTTTTATGATTCTGTTTGTTTGTCTAATACTGTCTGTTTATTCAATGTATATCTTCTTACCTCTGTATGGTATTATCAAATTAACAAATGAAAATCCTTAAAAGAGCTCTATTCAAATTACTAAAAATTAAACAAGTAAATAAGTGCATATATATGTGTAAATGAGTACTCCTGGACCCCTAAATTAGAAAAGCCAAGCAGAATGAAAAAGTCATAGAAATCGGACTAAAGAAACTATCTGAAGGAAAATAATGAAAAAGTTTTCCAGAATTCCTTCACAATCTTTCTGTAGCCTATACTATTCCCAGGGTCTTCTCCTAAACTTAACTAGATTCAAGTCTCATTAAAATTGGATGGGAAACTATGGGGAATGGGCTGAGTGTTGAAAGATGAGGGAGATGTGAGTTTAGCTTAAAATTCTATATAATAGTTCTGGAAATTAAAAAGAATAGGGACAGAGGGAATATTACAGAATAAGTGTTGTTTGGTATAGTTTGCCCTATAATTCCCTAATTTAAAAAAAAATTAACAGCTTGAGATACGAATAATTAATCCAATGGCCAATTTCCAGTAAGTAAAGTCCTTGAAAGCTATGAAAAGGTTTTTCTAAATTATGATTAAAACAAATAAAATAATTATAATATATTCTTCAGAGCCTGATAGTCAGTATGCTTTTGTGGTTATTTATAATTTTCAGGTATTATGAAAATAAAGAGGTTTTAACCTCCTATGTAGGAAAAAAACATTTCTTATATAAACTATCATTATTTTAATTTTATTCTACTTAGGTGTAATCTCTCTAGGTTTATATGGACACAAATAAGTTATCATTAATTTTGTTAAATCTTTAAGAAGATGAAAATTGTGTTTGGTTAATGAAATTATTATGTTGATAAACATTTTTTGAAAATAGTTGTTCTGTAGGATATATGTAAACAGTTCAAAGATTGTTTTATTAAAAGTATGAATTATGCATGTATGTAAATTATGCACAATATGTTTTGTTAAAGAAATTTTGTCCTAAAGTGAATGATTAGTTTTTCACAAAACAGAATGAGGGATGGAAGATGAGACTTTTATGGTTATGGAAAGAAGTAGCTTTGTGACAGCTAGTTTAAGGGAGTGTGTTTTGTCCTAAGACAAGATGGTTGGTTATCATAAAATCAGGGTGGAAATGTATAGGACAAGTCCTGAATGTATATTAAAAGTTGTAGAGGGTTTCTGGAGGTAAATTTTGTTTGATGCTGACTGTAATTCAATAAGCTTATTTAAAGGTGAAATTTGTCTTAAGGTGAAGTAACTAGTTTAATAAATGGTTGTAAGAGGTTATAAGAGGGGAGCGAATGTGGCTCAAGCAGTTGAGTGCCTGCTTCACATATGGGAGGTCCCAGATTGGGTTCTCAGTGACTCTTAAGAGCAACAGTATAAAACAAAGAACAAGCAATGAAAAAAAAAAAAAAAAAAACAGTTCAAGGGACATGATGTGGCTCAATAATTGGTCACTGGATTCTCACATATGAGGTCCAGGGTTCAATCCCAGGCCCTGTTAACTCAAAAGAAAAAAAAAAGATGTTCTAAGAAATTATAGGGCAACTTCCAGGAAGATGGCAGATTAGAGAGACACAGGACTCTCTTCTCCTCTAGAAAAACAGCTAGAGGACAGGCTGAAACAGCTTAGGAAAAGAATCTTCTAGGGTTTAGGACACCAGGTGAAGCCTGGACACTGCCCAGAGGAGAGAAGGACAAAGGAGGGTAATCATGATGACAGAACTGTGTGTTGAAACCAGCAGCTGCTGTTGGCACCATCCCCCACACCAAAAACACTTCAGAGTTCTCTGGCCACTGGGTCTGATGCTACAGACAAAGGTGCTCCAGGGATCTACCACCCCAGGAAAGGGGAAAGAGAAGGACACAGCTTAAAGCTGACTCAGCTTCTGACCCACAAATATGGTCTGCTCTGTCCCACCAGCTCTTCCAGACCAGGTGGGATCACACAGTGGTTTGCTCTGAGAGCCAGCAAGGAGCCAAATACACAACCCTCCCAATTTCCTCCTCCACTAACCAGGACTGATTGTTGAGGACTCAGAGGGGAGTGGAAATATTTCATAGCCAGGAAAAGGGAGGGGGCTGCCAAAAAAGTCTGTAGAACTATCTCAGAGAAAGTTTGAATTACAAGGATCGTAGCCTCCAGGCAGGAAGCTCTATCACATCAATCTACTCTGTGTTGCAATAAATACACCCCATCCAGGCATTGAACTGAGGGCTGTCAAAGAGTGCAATCTACTGGCAGAACAAGGAACTGCATGCGAGAAAATTAAAAATAATTAGGAGAAGCTTTTTCTGGCCCCTATAGCCTCCCTCCCCAAGGCCCATGGAAGCGAGTCTACAACCAATTACAGGGTCCAGATACCAGTTTTGAGCAACCAGCAGGGGCAATCCAAACAATCCAGGTTGAGCCAAGAATCAAAGAAGATTGGTAACACACAGCCTCCTGCCACTCAATCCCTACAAAAGGGAAAGAAATTGATCATCTGAGTAAACTACATCCTAATCAGATGCCTAGACATCAGCAAAAAATTATGAGCCATACTAAGAAAATAGAGCACATGGGCCAAGAAAAGGAACATATCAAAGCCCCAGAAGAGATGTAGAATTTGAGAGAACTAATCTGTGAGATGCACACAAATTTCCAAAATCAAATTAATGAGTTGAAAGACAATATGGTTAAAAAGATAAATGCCATCAAGAAGATATTGAGTGAACACAAAGGAGAATTTGAAATCCTCAACAGAAAACTAACAGAGCTCATGGGAATGAAAGACACAATAAGTAAGTAAAAAACACATTAGAGGCAAACAACAGCAGACTTGAAATGATAGAAGAAAGAATAAGTGATACTAAAGACAGAATAACTAAAATAGAAGAAAGAAAAGAGCAGAGAGAAAAGAATGGGAAAAAAAATGAGCAGGGGCCCAGAGAGTTCAATGACAACATGAAACACAACAACATATGTGTCATGGGAGTTCCTGAAGGAGAAGAGAAGGGAAAAGGGGCAGAAAGAGTATTTGAGGAAATAATAGCCGAAAATTTCCCAACTCTCATGAAAGAAATGAACTTACATGTCCAAGAACCACACCATACCCCAATCAGAATAAATCTGAATAGACCTACTCCAATACACATACTACTCATAATGTGAAATGTCAAAGATAAAGAGAAAATACTCAGAGAAGCAAGGAAGAAGCAAACCATCACATACAATGGAAGCCCAGTGAGACTTAGCACAGATTTCTCTTCAGAAACCATGGAGGTGAGAAGACAGTGGTATGATAAAATTAGGATACTGAAAGAGAAAAATTGCCAGCCGAGAATCCTTTATCCAGCAAATTTGTCCTTCAAATATGAAGGTGAGTATAAAATATTCACAAACAGAAACTAAGAGAGTTTGCAAAAAAGAATCCCCCTTTGCAGTAAATATTAAAGGAAGGCTTAGAACCTGAAAGAAAAAGACAGGAGAGAGAGGCTTGGAGGAGAGTTTAGAAGAAAGAATAGCAGAAAGATTAGCCAAAAGAGTAAAAAGACAGACAAAAATATGATATGACATATGAAAACCACACACACAAAAAAATGGTGGAAATAAATAGTACATTTACAGTAATATCATTGAATGTGAATGGGTTAAACTCCCCAATCAAAAGATACAGGCTGACAGAATGGATAAAAAACATGAACCATATACTGCTTATAAAAAAACTCACCTTAGATCCAGGGATACAAACCAGCTGAAAGTGAAAGGTTGGAAAAAGATTCTCCAAGTGAATAGTAACCAAAAAAGAGCAGGGGTACCTACAAAGTAGGTACCTACAAAGTCAGACAAAACAGACTTTAAATGCAAAAAAAGTTATGTTATAAAAGTTATAACCATTGTAGGTGATGTGCAACACTAATGAAAGATGTTTATGTGGGATGTTATTGGAGGTGTGGGAGGTGGGGAACATGGGAATCCCTGTAATTTTTGTGTAACATTTATGTAATCTAAGCATCTTTTAAAATATATATTAAAAAAATAACATTTATGTAAGCAAATGCACATATATGCATATATATTTATATATCATTCTACAAATATTGGTTTGTATTGAAAATTTGGATTTTTACCCCCAATAAAAAAAAAAGAGATACGGAAGGCCATTATATATTAATAAAAGAGACAATCCACCAGGAAGATATAACAGTCATAAATATCTATGCACCTAACCAGAATGCCCCAAAATACATGAGACAAACACTGGGAACACTGAAGGGAGACATAGACATCTCTACAATAATCATTGAAGACTTCAACACCGCACTCACATCATTAGTTAGAACAACTAGACAGAAGATAAACGAAGAAACAGAGAACTTGAACAATATGATAAATAAGTTAGAGCTAATAGACATATACAGAACACTGCATCCAAACTCAGCGGGTTATACATTCTTCCCAAGTGCCCATGGATCTTTCTCCAGGATAGACCACATGTTAGGGCACAATACAGCTCTCGATAATTACAAAAGGACTGAAATTATACAAAGCATCTTCTCAGATCATAATGGAATGAACTAGAAATCAATAATAGAAAGGAAAAAAGTAAATTCGCAAATGTGTAGAAGGCTGAACAACATACTCCTATATAATCAGTGAGTCAAAGAAGAAATTGCAACTGAAATCAGTAAATATATTGAGACAAATGAAAATGAGTACACAACTTATCAAAACTTATGGGATACAGTGAAGGCAGTCTTGAGAAGGAAATTTATAGCCCTAAAAGCCTATATTAAAATAGAAGAGCTAAACTCAAAGATTTAACTGACCGACTACAGAAAATAGAAAAAGAACAGCAAACCAATACCAAAGCAAGCAGTATGAAACAAATAATAAAGATTAGAGCAGAAATAAATGAAATTGAGAACAACAACAACAACAACAAAAAACAATAGGGACATCTTTATTACGTGTTTATTGTTTGTCAGTTTTTGTTTACTATTATTATTGAAATAATGAAAATACTCTAATAATGATTGAAATGATGAATGCACAACTATGAGATTATACCAAATATTATTATTGTACACATTGAATGAACTGTATGCTTTATTAATATGTACCAATAAAATAGATTTGTTTAAAAAAAAAAAAACAATAGGGAAAATTAAAAAACCAAAAGCAGATTCTTTGAGAAAATCAATAAAATTGACACCTAAGAAAGAAAAAAGAGAGAAGGTGCAAATAAATACAATCAGAACTTGACTGACCCCACAGAAATAAAAAGAATCCTAAGAGGATATTATGAGAAACTATATGCTAAGAAACTAGAGAACCTAGATAAAATGGACAAATTCCTAGAAATGCACAACCAAACTACACTGATGCTACAAGAAATACAAGAACTTAACAAACCAATCACATTTAAAGAGATTGAATCTGTCATCAAAAGTGTCCCAGCAAAAAAAAATGCCTGGGACCAGATTGCTTCACAGGTGAATTTTACTAAGCATTTTGAAAAGAATTAACACCAATCCTGTTTAAATTCTTCCAAAAAAAAATTGTAGAAGGAGGAAAATTACCCAAACACATTTTATGAAGCCAACATCACCCTAATTCCAAAACCAGATAAAGATAATATATGAAAAGAAAATTGCAGACCAATCTCTCTAATGAACATAGATGCAAAAATTCTCAACAAAACACTTGCAAATAGAATCTAACAGCATATTAAAATGCTTATACATCATGACCAAGTGGGATTTATTCCTGGTATGCAAGGGTGGTTCAACATAAAAAAAAAACAATCAACGTAATACATCACATTAACAAACCGAAGGAAAAAAACCACATGATAACCTCAACACAGAAAAGGCATTCGACAAAATCCAGCATCTTTTTTTTTTTCACAAAAAACAGTTCAAAAGATAGGAATAGAAGGAAAATTCCTCAATATGATAAAAAGCATATATGAAAAACCCACAGTCAGCATCATACTTAATCGGGATAGGTTGAAAGCTTTCCCTCTAAGATCAGGAACAAGGAAAGGATGCCCACTGTCACCATTGTTATTCAATATTGCTCTAGAAGTTCTAGCTTGGGCAATTAGACAAGAAAAAGAAATAAATAAAAGTCATCCAAATAGGAAAAGAGGAAATAAAACTCTCACTGTTTGCGGATGACATGATCCTCTACTTAGAAAGTTCTGAAGTATCCACAACAAAGCTACTTGAGCTAATAAATGAGCTCAGCAAAGTGGCAGGATACAAGATCAGCATCCAAAAATCAGCAATGGTTTTGTACACTAGTACTGAAAAATCTGAGGAGGAAATCAAGAGGAAATTCCATTTTCAATAGCAATGAAATGACTCAAATACCTAGGAATTTATTTAGCCAAAGAAATATAGGACCTATATGCAGAAAACTACAAAACAATACTAAAAGAAATTTTTTAAAAGACCTAAACAAATGGAAAGACATTCTGTGTTTTTAGATAGGAAGTATAAATATCGTAAAGATGTCAATCTTACCCAAACTGATTTATAGATTTAATGCAATACCAATCAAAATCCCAACAGCTTACTTTCCAGAAGTAGAAAAGGCAATTAACAAATTTATTTGGAACAGAAAATGCACCCAAATAGCTTAAAGCATTCTAAACAAGAAGAGCGACATGGGAGGAATTTCACTGCCTATCCTTGAAACATATTAGAAAACTACAGAGGTCAAAACTGCATGGAAGGGGAGCGGCTGTGGCTCAATCAGTAGGGCTCCCGTTTACCATATGGGAGGCCCCGGGTTCGGTTCCCGGGGCCTCCTGGTGAAGGCAGGCCCGCCCGCACGGCGTGGTTGGCTGACCCAGCGAGCACAGGCAGCAAGGGGGGGATAAATGAATAAGTAAATAAAATCTTAAAAAAAAAAAAAAAAAAAAAAAACTGCATGGAACTGGCATAAAGATAGACACATCAATCAGTGGAATAGAATTGAGAATCCAGAAATAAATCCTCACCTACACAGTCAACTGGTTTTTGACAAACCTAACAAGTTAACATTACCGGAACAAAACAGTCTCTTCAACAAATGATGTTGGGAGAACTGGATATTTATAACCAAAAGAATGATGGAGGACCCCTATCTCACTCCTTATACAAGAATTAACTCAAAATGGATCAAAGACCTAAATATAAAAGCCAGGACCATAAAACTACTAGAAGCAAATGAAGGGAAACATCTTCAAGACCTTGCAGTAGGTGGTGGTTTCTTGGACCTTAAATCCAAATCACACGCAACAAAAGAAAAATAAATAAATGGGACCTCCTCAAAATTAAACACTTTTGCATCTCACAGGACTTTGTCAAAAGGGTAAAAAAGCAGCCAACTCAATGGGAGAAAATATTTGGAAGTCACATATCCGATAAGGGTTTAATAGCCAGGATATATAAAGAGATATTACAACTCAACAATAAAAAGACAAATGACCCAATTAAAAAATGGGCAAAAGACTTGAATAGACATTTGTCTAAAGAAGAAATACAAATGGCAAAACATGAAGAAATACTCAACATCACTAATGTTAGGGAAATGCAAATCAAAACTACAGTGAGATGTCATTTCACACCTATCAGAATGGCCACTATTAAAAAGACAGAGAACTATAAGTGTTGGAGAATTGTAAAGAGATAGGAGCACTTACTCACTGTTGCTGGGAATGCAGAATGATATAGCCACTGTGAAGGACTGTTTGGCAGTTCCTAAAGAAGTTGAATATAGACTTGCCACATGACCCTGCATTACCGCTACTGGGTATATACCCAGAAGAACTGAGAGCAGTGACACGAACAGACATCTGCACACTGATGCTCATAGTAATATTATTCATGATTGACAAAAGGTAGAAACAATCCAGGTGTCCATCAACCGATGAATGGATAAACAAACTGTGGTCGATTTACACGATGGAATATTATGCAGCTGTAAGAAGAAATGAAGTCATAAAGCATATGGCAACATGGATGAACCTGGAGGACATTATGTTGAGTGAAGCAAGTCAGACACAAAAGGACAAATACTGTATGAATGCGTTACTATGAACGAAATACATTGTGTAATATATTGTTTAATTAAAAAAAAAGTATATGTATTCATTACATTTAATTGAGAAATGTATATATTTATTCATCTGTGTTTACTTTTTAGTTTTTAATTGTTTGTATTTTCAATTATTAAATGTACAAAATAAAGTAAAAAAAAAGAATTTATATGTATCCATTTCATTTAATTGAGAAATATATGATTTTACTCAACTGTTTTCTTTTTCATTTTTAATTGTTTATATTTTCAGTTATTAAATACACAAAATAAAGTTAAAAAAAGAAATTATAGGTTGTAGGAAGTTTGTAAAAGCATTTTTTAAACTGAGGGGTTTTAATATAAAAGGCTGATTCCTGGAAGCCACTATTAAGTAGAAATCTATGAGTTGATATTGATAACAAAAGTAACTTCATATCAGAGAAACTTGTCAGATACTACCTCAAGTCTGTTGTGATCAATTCTAACTAGGATTTGTTTGCTGAATGATGTACTGATGCAAAACTAAAGTTTAATTTTCTCTGATAAGGTAACAGAGTTTTCTTAAATTGTTGGTCAGTTTTGAGTAAAAGGATATAAAAGTCCTTCTGAAGTAATCAATATATAAAGAAGAAAGAATCTGTGCCTTATTAGAATGGCTTCATGTACTTCTTGTTGCCCTTACCATATCCCTAATGGTTTTAAAAAGTACAAAGCTACTGCTATTTTGGAAGTTAAGTCTTTTCCTATTTTATTTATTTGTCACTGTGAGAGAGTCCTATTTAAATATATTTACAAACCTGACAACTTTTTATATTCTAATAAAACTCTTAAGGATAGCTTTAATTTCAAACCGTTACATAAGAATTTGTTCCTTCACCTTGTAAAAAGTGAGGTGCTAAAATATATGTTTATGGGGAAGTGGACGTGGCTCAAGTGATTGGTCTTCTGCCTACAACATGGGAGGTCCTGGGTTTGGTTCTCGGTGCCTCTTGGAGAAGTTGAGCTGATGCAACAAGATGATGCAACAAAAGAGACACAAAGAGGAAAGGCAATGAGAGATATAACAAATGAGAGCTGAAGTGGCTTAGGTGATTGAACACCTCTCTTCCATATGGGAAGTCCCAGGTTCAGTTCCTGGTGCCTCCTAAAGAGAAGATAAGAGCAGACAGCAAATGGACACAGCAACCTCAAACAATGAGCGGGGGGGGGCGAGATAAATAAATAAAATAAATCTTAAAAAAATATATGTTTATGAAAATTGATATTTTCAATATATTTTTAATTTAATGGAAAATTATATTCCAAAAGTAGAAACTCATGATACTTGTATAAATAGCAAAAAAGTTTAAATGGGATATTATTTTGACAATATTTTAAAATTTAAGTCACATTTTATTGTGATCAAAATTTTTATCAAGTTGTTAAACTTCTGGTCTTTTTTTTTTTTAAGTTTGTCCTAAAGTACTGTGCAGAATTACAGTATTTATCTCCTAGATTATTGTGAATGTGTAAACTTATGTTTACTACTAAGGGAGCAATTGTCTATAAAAATAATATTAGGGGGGCAGATGTGGCTCAAATGGTTGGGTGTCCATTTCCCATGTGGGGGGACCTGGGTTCAATCCCCTGGATCTCCAGGTAAAATAAAGAAAAATATAGAAGGTGCGTGGGCATGCTGTCAGGCTCTACAAGTGGGTGAGCCCCCAGTCCCCATGAGTGGGTGAGCCCTCTGGCCCCATTGAACCATGCAGCAAGATGATGATGTGACAGGAGAGAGACACAGGGGAGAGCCAAGACAAGATGCACCAAAAGAAAAAACAAAAAAACAGGAACTGAGGTGGTGCACGTGGCAGAATGCCTCTCTCCCACATTGGAGGTTCCCAGGATCGAATCCTGGTGAAGACAGTAGGAGAAGGCTGAGAGGAGAAGGGCAGGAAACAGACACAGAGAATTGCCCAATGAATGGACACAAAAACAGCAAAAAGGGAGGTAGGGGGTGTTTAAAATTAAAAGTAAATAAATAAGTCTTTAAAAAGATAAAAATAATATTAAATCTAGTATTAGCTGCCTATTTCAGACCCTTAATACTTGCAGAAATCCAAGTTGAATTTACCACTCCAAAGCTTTTTAAAAATTGCCCTCATTGTTAAAAGCAAATATATTCTTAGGGTGGGGATATTAATGTTACAATAAGCTTGTAATTATATTAAGGTGGTGGTAATGATGGTAATGGGAAGATAAACTTGGTTCCATTAGAAAGCTTACATTTTCAGGGAGCTGAGGGGTTGCGAGAGATTGAGCAGCCTCTCTCCAGTTCAGAAGGTCCCAGGATTGGTTCCCAGTGCCAGCTAAAGAGAAGACAAGCAGACACAGAAGAATACACAGAGAGCAGACAGCGAGTGCAAAGCAATGTGGGGGTGGGGTGGGTGGAATAAATACATAAAGATCTTTATAAAAAAGAAAGCTTACATTTTCATAAATTTATTAGGAAAAAATTTTTTTTGGTACTGCTGGTTTCTTTTTGATAAACAACATCTTCCTAAGAGAGAAAACATGAAGGAAAAATAAATGTGTAAATTTCTTCAAATGATCAGCATCGTATTTGTGAATGCTGTATACCTTACAATGAACAGTGTAAAAGCTGTTTACTTTTCAATCTGAAGTAAAATATTTTCAAAAGCTTTAAAAAATCCATTTATTATATTATGTGTTACATGAGCAGTATTCAGGAAGTAGAAAATTGAAGGAATTTTCTAATCATCTGTTGGTAAAAATCTGTTCAATTCTATATTTAGAGAGTATAAACTTCTTAAAGACCTAAGTTCTAACTTCCTATTCTGAACAATGGTATTGTTGGTTACAGGTTTTGTTATTCTTTAAAGAATGTGATATGCTATGTGAACAACCAAAATCCCTTACACTGTTCTGCTCTGATGATTCTCTAAAAGAGCATGCAGTTAACCCATCTTCAACAAAAGGGGGTTTTAAAGGAAAAGCAAAGGCAAGTCTATAACTTATATTTTGCCTGTTGATATAATCTTGGTAAAATATAAAAGTAAAATGAAACAGAACTTCTACTATGGTTTGTAGTTAATGTTCTCTAGAAACAGCTTTATTTATAATAATCATAAAGAAATTAGGACCTAGATTGTAAGCTCTTGCAGCAGTCATTTTTATAGCTGAGCTCTAATTGTTATTTGTAAAGTCCTGAGATGCTTTACTCTTTGTGTATAATCTAATAGCTACCTACTTTAAATTGTATGACACCTCAAACGCAGCGCTGAAGTTAACTTGCTCTAAAGGTGCTAAAACAAAACAAAACAAAACAAAACAAAACAAAAAGCAGTGTTAATTCTAAAAGACCACCCAAATGAAAGAAGTTAAAAAGAATCAAACTTCAATTAAAAGGTAAATGGAGCTAATCTAAAGACTAAGGAGAATCAGGATACAAGGGAAAAGATAATATTATCAATATTTTAAAACCTCAAGCACTAAGGGGACCAGAAAGAAGAAATTTATTATATCAAGAAAATCTTTAAATTTCTGTACAGCACTATGTAATTTAACCTGTTACTGGATTTGGTCTAGGTTCTTGACTTATGCTGCAGGAATGAATTTCAGAGCACATCGGGTTAGTTAGGCCAGTAATTTATTAAGGTAGGGAGGGAAGAGAAATGGGAGAAAATAACAGATCACAGGTCCCCAGTACAGAGTAAGGGGCTGAAGAGTGATAAATAGGGCTGATTTATAGACTACAATTTCCCATTATAGATTATAAATGCCCAGGTTTTACTAGTGTGTTGATCTGCGCAGGGGGGACACAGCAAGAACAGAGCGCAGAAGCCAAGAGGGCTGAGAGCAGGGGTGAGAAAGATTTTGTACCTGCTTTTAAAACCATTAATTATTCCACCCCTTTGCTAATTGTATGGGAGGAGTCCCAGGTGTTTGCTGTTTTGATTGATTATCCCACCCATCAATCCCCCAGGAGGGTCCAATTATAATGTCCCTGGAGAATATCTGGAGCTTCTCCTGGGAATCTCCAGAAATCTCATTCTGGAATGAGAGTCTTGTGAATGTCTTCCAGCAGCCATCTCGGGGGTATCAGTATCCACGTGGACTTCTTGCCAGGTTTCAGATCTGTCTGTTGATTCCCTATATGAAGCCTGCTTCCAACTGCCTAGTTAGCTTATTTAACTAGCTAAAATAAGTGAACAAAATTTAGGTATATTTAACTAGCTAAAATAAGTGAACAAAATTATGATATTCTCTACAGAAGTGTTGTAATACCCGGATGCATGTCAAAGTGTTTTAGGTATAAGATAGAAAGGTATTTGGAAAGTCCCTAAGGGACTGGGAAAAACATAGAAATATTAAACTTCTTCACCTGGGAAATTCCTCTACTCTCTCAAATAGGAGCTCCCAATTTCTTGGAATGATAAGAATGCTACAAGGTAAATCTGTGAAAAAGAAACATGCTAATAAGCTGAGCCCTCATGAAACTTACTTCTGTAATTATTATGAGGTTTCCCCCTTATGAGGTTTGCAAT
Organism: Tolypeutes matacus; assembly: GCA_026826555.1. Classification (NCBI taxonomy): domain Eukaryota; kingdom Metazoa; phylum Chordata; class Mammalia; order Cingulata; family Chlamyphoridae; genus Tolypeutes; species Tolypeutes matacus. The sequence goes on from JAKSZT010037083.1 coordinate 21,586, forward strand.
GATTGACAAGTTATAGGACCATGACTCAATGCCCCTGTGGCATAGGTTGAGCAAAGGCAGCCTCCAGCCATAACCCACCTAACCAACTGAGCAAGCCATAGACTATGGGCAGCTCATTCCCTCCCAAGAATAAACAAAATGGAGCAGATAAGGGACATCACTCCCTTCCCAACCCCTCCCACATTCCAAGACCTCCTAGCCCACTCCCCCCTGGCCATTTGGCCCCAGGCTGTACTCGGTTTCCCTGCCTACTTATGTACTGAATAAATTCATATCTACCACCTTCCACGGGTGGCCTGAAGTCCCACCATGCTGGCCAGGGAGCTGAAGTCTATTCTTCAGAACTCCTCCGTTGGGAGAGCTTCCCAATAGTCCCTGCATCTCAGTGAGCACTGTTTTTCTAAAAGTAATGATGAAGTTAACCTAACTAGAATTAATGCCTAAGAGTCACCTCTAGAGAGCCTATTTGTTACTCAGATGTGGCCTCTCTAAGCCAAACTTGCACTACTAACCCCTCCACATGGGACAGAACTTCCAGGGACAAGTCTCCCTGGCAATGTGAGACTTGACTTCCAGAGATTTTTCCTGGCAATGTAGGATTTGACAACTCCCAGGGATGGGCCTTCCTGACAATGTGAGCTTAGAATGAAAAGGGGAAAAGAAATTGAACAGAATAAAGTTTTAATGGATAGGAGATTTCAGATAGAGTCAGGAGGTCATTCTGGAGGTTACTCTTAGGCAGGCTTCAGCCAGGTAGTGCAAACTGCCACAGTAGGCAAAGCCCAAAGAATACCCTGTGTTCTTTCTTAAAAAGCTATAAAATAATTTCCCCAATGTAACATGGTTATTTAAACCTATAATTCTCAATTTACATATTAAGCTTATTTTTCAAAATGTCTCTGAATTATTCCTATGCCAGATAAGCCTCAGAACCCAGAGATCAAAATGACAACCAGCCTCATTCTTCTACCCCATAATGTCCATGTCCCTTTTTCAGCATGAAGAAGCCAGAACGATCCAATATCCAGATTATTCCCAATATTGGGAATTTTACAAAACAAAGAAGGAGGAGTTGTAACAGGATTAATAATTAACAAGAATTATAATTACAAAATCATTGTATAGATGCCTTTATATTATAAAATAGCCAAGGCTTAATATCTGAAATTGCTGAAGCTGGCTGGACTTAGTCTAGACCTGCTATTGTGATGGTTATTCTAAACAGGTCTCACTCCTGTTTATAGTTACTCTAGATTTAGCCTCACCCTTGTGTACACTTACTATTGTGATGGTAATTCTTGACTGACCTTATCCTTTTTAATGGTTATACCAAACCTGGGTTCACCCTTGTGTATTGTGGTGGTAACCACTCCACACTCCTCCATTTAATATCCATATGAAAAACCTTGTAACTGACCTGCTCTGTGCTCTCCTATCCCAGATCCTTGTGACTCACCCTGGATTGGTGCTCAATCCTCATCCTTGTCAGCCCCTTTAATGTTTATTAATGAAGAAACCTGTGCCGGTTCCACACCCATTTATTCAATAGAATCCTGATGTTAGAAAATTTTAGAATTTCTGCAGATCCAGGACGCAGTTTTGGGCCAATAGGCCACTGTTCTCCTTTCCTTGTGCAAACAAACTCTTTCTCTCTTTGGAACCCTGGTGTCACAGAAATTGGTCTTTAGAGTGCATCATGGAGAAAGATCCTGCATTTGCTTGGTATCAAAGTCAAAGGAATGCTGAGCAGATTATCTTGGCATTTTAGAGTTCATAGTTGAAACATTAAAGTGCGGTGATAAGAACCAAGGCCTAGGAGAATACTGTTTTGACTCTTCAGCCCTGGGTTAAGGGTCCAACATACTCCTACTGCAACTTTGCTATATGTGCAGGTTTTTTATAATTAATATTCAAGTTATTTGATTCAGTCTCACTCTCCCAGTTGCTTCCCACAGGAAACGCTCAGTCTAATTACATGCACCTGTAGCAGTAATGTGGCAAAGTGATTTCATTTGCTTTGTCATTACTACAGAGAGGAAAACGTAAAAACATTGATGGACCCTACAATGGCACTTATGAATTAATAGTATTTGACAAATTAATTTAAAACTTGCTCAGAGATTTTTAAAAATTTATTTTAAATCAGAATAGATCATAAAAGAGGTAGCAGGGATCACAAATATTAATAGCTGTTTACTTGGTTCCCACACGAACTTCCTCGTAGCCCTCTGAACCAGGTTCCATTTTCTTTCCATTCATGTACAGGAGGTGACAGAGAGGCAGAGAGAACTAAAGACACTAGGAGAGGTGAAGACCAATATTCAGGCTGCCCAGCTCCTTAGACTCTTGATTATACCTTGCTGGGTGTGGACATTATGTGCCCCAAATTGCTGAGGGATGGGTCAGATCCCACGAAGGAAAGCCTTTCTGCAACAGGGTTCATTTTCTTGGTGTAAAACAAGCTTTGCAATTCCAATTAATTTGTTAATTTTTCACTTCCCCGGATGGGGCACTGTTCATTTACCAAAGTAGAAGCCTAAGAGAGACATTCAAAAGAAAGAAAAACAAAAGAGCTTCTTTATTTCTACTCCACAATCCTGCCAGCCTGAGAGCCGGGGCAGGGATTCCTTGGGGCGGGTTCCAAAGTGCATGTGGTGGAGGAGGGGCCTCAACCACGTCCAGTGCTCTCCTCAAGCCACAGTAAATTCAGCAACAAACTGCGGACAACTGACTAAACAGGGCGGATGCTTGGTAGGATGGAGGCGAGGAGGACCCCGAACCACAGGGGCGCCTGCGGGGCGTCAACGTGGGAGGTCGCAGACACCCAGATTAATGTCCGGAGGGTTATCCAAGGAGTGTCCAAGTGGAGGGGGTGGGGAGAAAAGCACAGGTGCAAGGTTGTGGACGGAGGATTCTAGGCACGGAGAGGAGACCAGCCTGTTCCCGGGAGGCGCTGGAACAAATCCAGCGAAGTCCACAGTGAGTAAAACTTCCTGCTTGCAGCCTCATATTGGGGAGGGAGCTTCGCCACAGCCACTGAGAGATGTTTTTTCTTAAATAGCGAGCACAGAACCTTCGTTTTCTTCACTGTTGCCATGTAAATGATTTTTTAACTTTCTTATGTAATAGTTTTAGCAAGACTTGTTTAACCTAAGTATCCTTTTTCTGAGGGTGTTGCCAGCTGAACTCAGACATACAGTAGGGTTTTTCCTTTTTAAACGAATCAGGATTGTTCTTATAGACAGTACTAATACAGATCCAGAAAAAGGGAGAAAGCATATCCAATAATGAAACAAACACGCAAAATTTTGGAACCTTCCAGTTGGGTAAGTTGGGGACCGGGCAGCCCTGGCTGAGCCCTGTTGCAGCTGGAGGGGAGAGGGAAAATGGCGTCCTTTTGTCTACGTTTCTATTTAATTTTTACCGGTTAGTATATCCTGTAGCTCTAAGGTAGTTGAACAAGATGTTGAAAAATGTGCGAATATTAAAATTCCCCACTTATTTTCATTTTACGTCTTTTTCATTCTAAAAAATGAAATTTATTTTAATTTTACTTTCCTGGCTTTAATGGAAGAAAGCTTTTGCCAATGGAGAAATTACAGACTGAGCTGTATGGCAACAAAAGGGTTTATTCAAATTGATTCCCACTGGCCTTAGAACAGGGACCATAGGTCTTAACAATGAATGGCCTTCAGACCCTGAGTGTTCCTTTCTGCTGCTCTTTCCTCATCTAGCCACTCTATTTGCCTACAGTGCATTCTGCGCTCACTCTCTGGAAAGAGTAGGCTTTCTGTTTCCTGAGAGATTTTATACATGTATCCTCTAAACCAGGGGTTCTTAGCAAGGGATCCATGAGCTTGAATTGAAATTCATGGAATCGAAGCCTTTTCTCAATTAGAATCAGAGTGGGCATCAGCATCCCAAAGTCCTCAAGGTTGGGAAATGAACAATGGACTGAATTAGACATAGTATTCTAGCAATGGAGGAACTCTTATCATTGATATAAAAGCAGTGGCCAACAGAGGTTCTGAGGGGAGGGAGAGTGCAAAATAGGTGTAATATGGGGGCATTTTCAGGACACTGGAGTTGTCTTGCATGACATTGCAGTGACAGATACAGGCCATTGTATATTTTGTTATAACCTACAAAATTGTGCAGAACAAAGTGTAAACTCTAATGTAAACTGTGGTCCATGGTTGGTAACTGTGCTTCAATAAGGGTTCAATAGTGATAGATGTACACTGATGAAAGATGTTGATGTGGGAGGGTGTGGGAGGCAGAGGGAGTGGGGCATATGGGAATCCCTTATATTTTTTATGTAACATTTATGTAACCTAAAGCTTCTTTAAAAATAAAAAAAAATAATAAAAAAAGGTCCCATTCTTGTGAGAATGTGTTGGTGTGGGTGTGTTATATTAATTAATACACAGTGTAGTCTGGACTTAGTAATGGGTCCGTGGTTTTCACTGGCAAAGGGGTCCATGGTTAACCCCTGCTCTAAACTAATTTGTATCCCAAGCAAATTTTTTATGACTTTGCCCTGTCAAATCCTTAAGGTTTCAGATAACATACCTGTTCTTTCCAAGAGGTTTATCCCATCTCCACCGATGAAGTCCTTTGTTTTTATATACGCAAGTTAACCTTGTCATTTTACTCTAAATTATCTCTTCTAAACTAAAACTCCACAGGGAAGACATTTGATTTGCCAATATAATCCCACTCCCTGGCACAGCCCTGATTTAAATTGATAATCACTTGCCCCAGAATGTTTCAGAATAGCTAGATTAGAAAAATGAAGAAAAACATATAAAAGTTACATGATGGAAACAAAAAATATAATAAATGCCTATCTAAAATATCTCCTATTAAAAATATATATTAAAACTTTTTTTTTCAGGACAGTGAGTTTGTGGGTAAATATTATAAAGGAGGCTGGATTTGTTTCTAGGAATTTGTCTATGATATCTAATATGTTGGTGTACAATTTTGCTCTCCATTTTCTAGTTCCCTCAGGTGTAAAATTATGTTATTGATTTAAGATAGTCTCTTTTTATGTAGGGGTGTATGGCTATAAATTTCTCTATGGGCAATGTTTTCATTGCATCCTCTAAGTATTGATATGTTGTGTATTCATTTCTGTTTTCTCAGTGTGCTTTCTTTATTCCATTGTGACCCATTGGTTATTTAAGGTTGTGTTGTTTGATTTCCACATATTTGTGAATTGACCTTCTACTGATTTCTAGTTTCATTCCATATTGGTCACAGAAGATACTTACGATATCTGTTTTTATGTATATTATAAAGTTACATATGGTCTAACCTGGGAGATGTTCCATGTGTACTTGAGAAGAATGTATATTCTGCCAAGTCTAGTTTGTTTACAGGCTTGTGCAAGTCCTCTATCTCCTTATAGATGTTTATTATTTTTAAAAATTGTCTCTTGCCCTGGATATGTGGCTCAATTTTCAAGATTGCACTTTTTGTGCAATTGTTTCATCTCCTGGAGAAAGCTTCCTTTGCTTTTTTCTTTTTTCTGAGATTTTGATCTGTTCTGTTTTTGTGCAGAATCCCTCCCCCCACCACCAGCTACTCTGATTTGTTTTAATTCTCTCCCTCACTGTGTCCCATTTTCCTTGCACTTTTCAGTTCTGGGAACCTCCTTTCTTACATCAGTTCAGTTTTAACTATCCCCTTCTCTTCCCCTCCTCCTCCCCCTTCTCTCCCCCTCCCCCTCCCTGAGACTTTTCTGCTTCTGGTTTCTTCCCCATTAGGGTATCCCATCGTAATGAATCAGATGGTGTCAGTCCTGAAAGGTGGGTCACTCTAGAAAAGTCCATTTTGCTTTAGGCAGTGTCCAGCCAACCCACACTGGATTACCAGAGTGTACCACTTGCCAGCTGAGTTCCCTCTTTTTTTTTTTTTTTTTTTTATCTTGTGGGCCCTTTTGTATACCGCACTCCTAAGTGGTTTGTGTTCCACCCTGGGTATCTGGACTTGGGACCCTGCGCCTGGATATGCTTGGGGCTCTAACACATGGCCAAGAGTAGCTCTATAGTCTCTGTCTTGGTGGGAGGGATCCCTGCCACCCTATTTTTAAGCAACTCCCAGGCTAGGCTGCTCAGGACCCAATGAGGGGGAAGGATGGGATCCAGACTGTCCAGGATGGAAATTTCCTTCCTTAATTTTTTCTTTTTCTTCAACTCAGTATTTGTGGAGTCCTTTTCTAGTCTCTACTGTCCTCCAGAGTTTAAGCAAGTGGGATTTGACTTTTATTCATTGAATCTATGTGGAGGTTTGTTCAGGGGATGTCTCCCATTGCCATTTGATGTTGTCACTCTTTCTCTGTGTATTTTGGTGCTCTGTTTTCCCATGCATATGTTTATAATCATTATATTTTCTTGATAGATTACTATGGTGGTATTAAGTGGTTATCCATTTTCGTCTGGTGGTCATTAAAAATTTGGGATATTATGAATAAAGATATTGTAAATATGCATAAACAAGTCCTTGTTGTAAACATTTCATTTCCCCTGGGTGAATACCTAGGAGTAAAAACGATTAACCACATAGTAGCTGTGTGACAAAAAATTTTTAACAACTCCATTGGGGTATGCTCTAAAATTCACCTGTTTTAATTGTACAATTCATTTTTTTTTTCTTTTAGTAAATGTAGAGGGTTGAAAAATCATCATTACAATCCAATTTTCCCTCTCATCCTCATCTAATTTTCTCCATCAAGTGCATTTGACATACTTGCTCCCTTTTTACTTCCTTTTTTTTTTTTTTTAATTGTGGGTAAAAATCAAATTTTTCACAATACATACCAATATTTGTAAAATGATATATAAATATATATGCATATGTGCATTTGCTTACAAAAATGTTATATATATATATATATATATATATTTTTTTTTTAAGAGGTGCTTAGATTACCTAAATATTACACGAAATCTACAGGGATTCCTATGTTCCCCACCTCCCACACCTCAAACCACATCCCACACAAACATCTCCCACAAGTGTGGCCCATCACCCTTAATGGACTTATACATCCTGGGGCCTTGCCATCAGCCATAGACCACAGTTCACATCGTAGACCACACTCTCTCCCACACAGTTCTGCATGGTATGTGCTGATTTAAAATGGCCTACATCCATTGCCACAGTGGCACTCAGGACAACCTCCAAGTCCCGAAAAAGCCCCTGTATTTCAACTGCATATCCCCTCCCTGCCCTGAAAGTGGCCAGTGGCCACCAGCTCCACCTCACTGTTATAACTTCTTCCATTGCTAGAATGACCATATGTAATACCATTAAGTCCACTCTAGTCCATAGTTCTTCCCCCAATCTTGAGGGGACTGGGATGGTGATGTCCACTCCACCTCCAAGTGAGAGAGGGCATATATCCCATGGATACGGTGGGTGGGATGATCCTGACTGAAGATGCAGGCCCTCTCCATTCCCTGGGATGGCCGTGGCCCATCGTTATCTCCTCGCCAGGTGACTTGGATGAGTCCATTGAGCTGTAGGGTAGAAGATGCAGTTCCACCGAGATTCCACGCACACCTGGCACATAGGTAGGCCAGAGGCTCCAGTCTCTGGAAGTATATCCATAAACTCCAGCATCACATATACGTTTGAATAGAAGGGACTGATGAACCATGTGCAGGGAGGACTTCTTTGAGTCCAATTCTGTCACTCTCAGGAGCACAGATTCCAAAATAGAGCCCACTGATAAGGCATCAGTCTCTGGGTCTATCCCCCCTTATATAGGACCTGGGTGTCTCCAGAGCTCTCAGGAGCCCCTCTGTGTGGGGTGATAGGCACTTAGATGTTCTATGAGCTCCTACTGAGGTGTGCGTAAGAGTTACCTCTGGGATGACCTCCCGACTCTCTTTGAAGGCTCTTAGCCACTTGAACTCATTTGCCTTTACCTTTTTGCCCTTTTATTCAAGGTCTTTTTCCAGTTGTGTTGCCAGTTGGCACTTGGTATTAATCCCTCATTGCCAGGGAAGCTTATATCCGGGAGTCATGTCCCATATTGGGGAGAAGGTAATACATTCACATGCTGAGTTTGGCTTAGAAAGAGGCCACATTTGAGCAACAAGGAGGCTCTCACATGGCAAACCTTAGGCACCCCATAACAGTAAGCTAAGTTTCAGTTACACGAGCAAAGACTCATAAGGGTAGTCATCAATAACAAGAACTCATTAGGGGGCAATCCTCGTTTGACCGACACTGTCCATGCACTCAGAGGACTGTTGAAGCTCCCTTGGAGAATATGGCAGAGCTCTCCAGGCTAGGAATTCAGATTCCCTCATTTATTGAGTGATTGATTGTCCACCCATCGTGACCATGACTCATCCTTTAATCTTTTGAACAATTTTGTATATCTTTTATGTATATTCAGATGAACTTACTCCCATGAATTCCCCTCCCAGACACCCCCCACCAATAATTCCTTGCAGTTTCCATTGTAACCCTTCTGTGATCTAAATCTTCCATGAACATGTAGCCCATATAATAATCAAATACACTTAACAGGACAAAGAAACAATAATGATAAGCTTACATGCAAGAGACAAATATATGGAAACTCAGGAAAAAAACAAAAAAACAATCAAAAAACAAAACAAAATATAATTAGCGGATTGGGACATTCAAAAAAATGGAGAAAAAAGCAAAGAAATGCCTTTTAAAAAAAAATTCTTTTTTTTCCTTTTATCATTGTGTTACCGGATGTCCAGTGTGACATGACACCTTCCCCCTCTCAATCCCCAGTGTCTCCCAAATTTTCATTTAATTTTCAAAGAAGTTTTAGGTCACAGCAAAGTCACACACGGAATACCAGAAACTCCCAGATATCAAACCCTCCCCTTCCCCACCCCATATTCAACCCCCCCCCTTTTTTTTTTTTTGGATGTTAGCATTGTTATAACTGTTATACAGATAGCAAAATATAGCAACTAAACATTGTCAATGATTTACAGTATAGTTTACAATTTAGATGATACAATTTAATAAGTTTTGATGATATTTACCATGTCCTGTGTCCATTACTGTAAGGTAATGTAAAACCTTTCCCATGACCACTAAATACCTCATTAGATCTTAACTGTTCCTTCCTCCCCACTCCGCTGGGGCATGTGACACTCCCCTGTCTTGACTCAGGGAATGTCAAGATTCATAGTTGCATGCCCTGGGTATTTGAACCTGCCCTTCCTAATCTACCCACTTGTCAATGATGTACCATCAAACCCAGTAATATCTCTACCCATCTGTCCTCTCCTTCAATATGCAACTATACTCTATCCCTTTACCATAGATTATGTCCATATGGGTGATGGCTCAAAGCCTGTACTTCTCTTTCTCTCCCTTGTTAACCTATCTTTCAGACAATGGTTCTCAGTGACTGCTCACTTTCTTTAGTTCAAATCAGTGAGGTCATATACTGTTCATCCTTCAGTGCCCGGCTTGCTTCACTCAACATAAGGTCTTCAAGATTCATCCACGTTATTCCATGTGTTAGCACTTTATTCCTTCTTACAGCTGAGTAATATTCCATTGTACATATGTACCACATTTTGCTTATCCATTCCTCTATTGATGGGTACCGGGGCTGATTCCAACTTTTGGCAATGGTGAACAATGCCGCTATAAACATTGGTGTGCATATATCTGTTTGTGTCTTTGCTTTCAGTTCTTCTGGGTATATACCCAGCAATGGAATTTCTGGATCATACGGATGATCTATTGTTAATTTTCTGAGGAACCACCAAACTGTCCTCCACAGTGGCTGGACCATACCACAGTCCCACCAGCAGTGGATGAGGGTTCCTATTCCTCCACAACCTCTCCAACATTTAGTGTCTGCTGTTTTTTTAATGGCTGCCATTCTGTTGGGTGTAAGATGGTATCTCATTGTAGTTTTGATTTGCATTTCCCTGATAACAAGCTATGTTGAGCATTTTTCATGTGCTTTTTAGCCATTTGTATTTCTTCCTTGGAGAAGTGTCTTTTCAGGTCACTTGCCCATTTTTTAAATGGCTTGTTTGTCCTTTTATTTTCAAGGTGTAGGATTTCTTTATATATGCAGGATATTAGGCTCTAATCAGATATATGGTTGCCAAATATTTTCTCCCATTGGGTAGGCTGCCTTTTTATTTTCTTAATAACAGCCTTTGAGGTGCAGAAGTTTTTAATTTTGATGAGATCTCATTTATCTATTTTTTCTCTTGCTGCTCGTGCTTTGTCTGTGAAGTTCATGAAACCATTTCCTATTACAAGGTCCTGTAGATTCTTCCCTACATTATCTCAAGGTCTTTATGGTTTTGGCTCTTATATTTAGATCTTTGATCCATCTTGAGTTGATTTTTGTATAAGGTGTGAGATGGTATTCTTCTCTAATTCTTTTGGATATGGATATCCAGTTCTCCAAGCACCACTTGTTAAAGAGGCCATTCCCTCCCAACTGATTGGGCTTCCTGGCCTTGTCAAATATCACATAACTGTATATGCAAAGATCTATATCAGAACTTTCAATTCAGTTCCATTGTTCGGTAGGTCTATCCTTGTGCCAATACCACACGGTTTTGATGATTGTAGCTTTGTAGTATGTTTTAAAGTCACGTAGTGTGATACCTCCAACTTCATTTTTCTTTTTCAATATGTCTTTGGCAATTCGGGCTTCTTGCCTCTCCAAATATATTTTGTGGTTAGTTTTTCCAGTTCCTTAAAATATATAGTGTTGACTTTTATTGGGATTGCATTAAATCTGTAGATTAGTTTGCGTAGGATAGACATCGTGATGATGTTTAGCCTTCCTATCCATGAACAGGGAATATTTTTCCATTTATTTAAGTGTTCTTTGATTTCCTTTAACAGTGTTGTGTAGTTTTCTGTATTTAAGTCCTTTACATCTTTAGTTAAATTTATTCCTAGTTATTTGATTCTTTTAGTTACTATTGTTAATGGTATTTTTTTCCTGAATTCCTCCTCAGTTTGCTTGTTATTGGTGTATAGAAATGCTACTGATTTTTGAGCATTGATCTTATAGTCTGCAACATTACTGAACTCATAAGTTCTAGAAGCCTTGTTGTAGATATCTCAGGGCTTTCTATGTATAGGATCATGTCATCTGCAAATAATGAAATTTTTACTTCATCTTTTCTAATCTGGGTGCCATTTATGTCCTTTTCTTATCTCAGTGCTCGTGCAAGTACTTCTAAGACAGTGTTAAATAGGAGTGGTGATAGTGGGCATCCTTGTCTAGTTCCCGATCTCAGAGGGAAGGCTTTTAGGATTTCACCATTGAAAATGATGTTAGCTTTGGGTTTTTCATATATACCTTTTATCATATTCAGAAATTTTCTGTCTATTTCTATCTTTTGTACTGTTTTTATGAGGAAAGAGTGCTGTATTTTGTCGAATGCTTTTTCTGCATCTATAGAGATGATCATGTGATTTTTTTCTTTGAATCTGTTTATGTGGTGTATTACATTGATCGATTTTCTTATATTGAACCATCCTTGCATACCTGGGATGGACCCCACTTGGTCGTGGTGTATAATCCTTTTGATATGTTGTTGAATGAGATTAACAAGTATTTTGTTGAGGATTTTAGCATCTAGGTTCATTAGAGAAATTGGTCTTTGATTTTCCTTTTTAGTGGTATCTTTATTTTGTTTTGGTATTAGGGTAATGATGGCATCATAGAATGAGTTAGGCTATATTCCTTCTACTTCTATTTTTTGGAAGAGCTTAAGTAGAATTGGTGTTCGCTCTTTCCAGAATGTTTGGTAGAATTCATCTGTGAAGCCATCTGGTCCTGGGCTCTTCTTAGTTGGGAGGTTTTTGATGACTGAGTCTATCTCTTTACTTGTAATTGGACTGTTGAGTTCTTCAATTTCTTCTTTCATCAATGTAGGCTGTTTGTGGGTTTCTAGAAACTTGTCCATTTCCTCTAAATTATCATTCTTGTTGGCATATAATTTTTCAAAGTATCCTCTTATAATACTCTTTATTTCTGTGGGGTCAGTAGTGATATCACCTTGCTCATTCCTTATTTTATGTATTTGCATCTGTTCTCTCTTTTTCTTTGTTAGTCTGGCTAAGGGTTTGTCAATTTTGTTGATATTCTCGAAGAACCAGCTTTTGGTTTTGTTTATTGTTTCCAGTGCTTTCTTATTCTCTATTTCATTTAGTTCTGCTCTAATCTTTGTTATTTCCTGCTTTCTACTTCCTTTAGGTTTAGTTTGTTGTTGTTTTTCCAATTCCTCCAAGTATACAGTTAGGTCTTCAATTTTAGCTCTTTCTTCTTTTTTAATATATGAATTTATGGCTATGAACTTCCCTCTCAGGACTGCTTTCGCTACATCCCATAGGTTTGATATGTTGTGTTGTCATTTTCATTAGTTTCAAAGTAGCTACTGATGTCTTTTGAGATTTCCTCCTTGACCTACTGTTTGTCTAATAGTGTGTTGTTTAGCTTCCATGTCTTTGTGCCTAACCTATTTCTCTGGCACTTAGTGATTTCCAATTTCATTCCATTGTGGTCAGATAAATTACTTTGTATAATCTCAATCTTTCTGAATTCATTGGGAGTTGTTCTGTGGCCTAGCATGTGGTCTATTTTGTAGTATGTTCCATGTGCACTCGAGAAGAATGTAAATCCTGCTGTATTTGTGTGTAGTGTTCTGTATATGTTTATTAAGTCCAGGTCTTCCAATGTATTGTTGAGTGCCTTTGTTTCTTTATTGATTCTCCATCTAGATGTTCTGTCCAATGATGATTGTGATGTTTTGAAGTCCCCTGCTATAATTGTAGAGGCATTTATTTCTCTTAGTTTTTCCAGAATTTGCCGCACGTATTTTGAGGTACCCTGGTTAGGTGTGTAAATGTTAATGATTGTTCGCTCCTCTTGAGCGATTACTTCTTTTACTAATATGTAGTGTCCATCTTTGTCTCTTACAATAGTTTTGCATTTAAAGTCTATTTTGTCTGATATTAGAATAGCTACTCCTGCCCTTTTTTGGCTATTGTTAGCTTGTAAAATGATTATCTAGCCATTCACTTTCAGCCTTCCTGAATCCCTGGGTCGAAGGTGGGTTTCTCGTAGACAGCATATAGATGGATTATATTTTCTTATCCATTCTGCCATCTGTGTCTCTTGATTGGTGAATTTAATCCATTAACATTCAGTGTTATTACTCCTAATGAATTTCTTACTTCAGCCATTTTTTCTTTGGGTTAATGTATGTCATATGTTGTTTTGTTTCTCCTTTTGTCTTTACAGTTGTTTTTAAACTCTCCTCCAACTCTCTCTCCCTTGTTTTTTTCCTTTCAACTTGTAGAGATTCTTTTAGTCTTTCTTGAATTGCTGGTTTCTTATTGACATACTCTCTTAATTTCTTTTTATCTGTGAATATTTTGAACTCTCCATCATTTTTGAATGTCAGTTTTGCTGGATAGAGAATTCGTGGCTGGAAGTTTTTTTTTTTTTCATTCTGTGACTATGTCATACCACTGTCTTCTTCCCTCCATGGTTTCAACTGAGAAATCAGCACTTAATCTTATTGTGCTTCCCTTGTATGTGATGGTTCTCTTTTCTCTTTTTTGATGCCTTGAGCATTTTCTCTTTGTCTTGAGCATTAGACATTTTGACAAGTATATGTCTTGGAGTTGGCCTATTGGGATTTATACTGTTTGGGGTGTTCTGTGCTTCCTGTATCTGCATATCCATCTCTCTCAATAGGGTTGGGAAGTTTTCTGCCATTATTTCCGTCAACACTCCTTCTGTTCTCTTTCCCTTCTCTTCTCCTTCTGGGATGCCTATAATGCGTATGTTTGTGTGTTTTATGTTATCAGTTAATTCCCTGAGTCCATGCTGTATTTTTTCTCTCTTTTTGTCTATCTGTTCTACTATCTCTTTGATTTCAGCTGTATTGTCTTCCATATCACTAATTCTTTCCTCTGCCTGTTCAAATCTGCTGTTATGTGAATCCAGAGTCTTTTTGATTTCTTGGATTGTGCCATTTTCACCATCATATCCATTATATTTTTAGGCATGTTTGCAATTTCTTCAGTATGTTCTCCCAGTGTCTTCTTTATATCCTTAATCTCTTCCTTCACTTCTTTAAGTTGGTCCATGATATTTGCTTGGATAGCTTTGATTAGTTGTTTGATGTTCTGCATCACTTACTGATTTTTAATTTTGTCATTGGACTGGTCCATGTTTTCCTGTTTCTCAGAGTCATTTGTATTTTTTTGTTGCCCTCTCGTCATCATATTATCTTGATGGGTTTGTTCAGTTGATTAGCTTTTCTCTATGCTCTAGAGTTTTATATAGCTGGTGTTCTGCATGTGAGTTAAGTTTTCTCTTTGGCACTTTTTCTTCTTATTTTATTTCCTTTCTTCTTTCTATGTTCCTTTGAAGGCAACAGATTAGGGCCAGAATAATCAAAAGATGTAAGGAAGGCAGAAGGATAATAGTAATATTGATAAAATTTAGAAGAGGGGCCAAATGAGACTTAATGAGATGAATATTTAACTTGTGTAGGCAGTGTAGAGTAATAGGGAAAAAAGTGGAGTTCCTACAATAGACTGGGAAAACAAATGGAGGAATATATATATAGTGATTTAGAAGGCTAGAATTATGAGGAGGGAAGTAGTCAAGAAAGTGCTGAAAGGAAAAATTTAATAGTAATAAAAAAAAAGAAGAAAGCAAAATAGATGGAATTGAAATTGACACCCTTAAGTTGTGGGCCTATGTAAAAATGTTGTATCCAAGAGCCACAACAGAAAGCTGAAGTCACAAAATGAAAGAAGGGTAAGTGATTGTTTGGAATAAAAAATCAATATAGAGGGAAGCGGCTGTGGCTCAATCAGTAGGGCTCCCGTTTACCATATGGGAGGACCCGGGTTCGGTTCCCGGGGCCTCCTGGTGGGGGTGGGCCCGCCTGCACGGCGTGGTTGGCTGACCCGGCGAGCACAAGCAGCAAGGGGGAGAGAAATGAATAAATAAATAAAATCTTTAAAAAAAAAAAAAAATCAATATAGACAGCAAGTGGGAAATTACTGAAGAAGAAGCACAGCAAAGAGGCGACAAGGTAGCAACACATAATTTTTAAAATGAAAGAAAAAAGAAAAGGGGTAGGAAAGAGGAATGAAAAGCAAGAGACCAGAAATAAACAGAGAAAAACCAAAGAACCACACAGGCAAGCAGTCAAACAGAGCTAAGGAGGGTCAATGATTCCCCTGTGGTCCACGTAGATCCTCTCTGCCTGGTTGTGTTTATCAATTTCCCCGCAGGGTTCTATATGCAGGTCCGGAAACAGCTTTTAGGTATTAAACTAAATTAAAAAGAATTTATTTTTCATTTATTGAAGTGACCTCACTTTTTTATTTATTTTTTGGCGAAATACAGTACCCAAAATAATTCCTGCTCTAGACCAACCCCCTTACAGAGGGGACCCCGTGGAAATTAATCAAGCACATCCACTTCCTGGACTCCTCAGGCTAGCTGTATCTCTGATGTTAGTCAGTGCAGAGTGCTAAAGATGGCCGACTCCGCCCCTTCTGGAGCTGAGCACCAGCATCACCGGTTTGCTGTGTAAATCAGTTTGACTCTGCAGATTCGCCTCTCCTCTCAGCCTGATGCTACTTCAGGTCAGCTTATCTGCTCCCCAAAGCTATAGGGCGGTTCAGGCAGCCAGATCGATGGCAAAAAAAAAAAAAAAATTTCCTTCCCTGTCCTCCAACAGAACCCTCCCTCTTTTGGAGAGTGTCCCCTCTTCCTGGCTCCGAGGCGGCCCAGGTCTTATCCCTGAGCAGC
This sequence comes from Tolypeutes matacus, assembly GCA_026826555.1. Classification (NCBI taxonomy): domain Eukaryota; kingdom Metazoa; phylum Chordata; class Mammalia; order Cingulata; family Chlamyphoridae; genus Tolypeutes; species Tolypeutes matacus. The sequence continues at coordinate 37,421 of JAKSZT010037083.1, forward strand.
TAGGCAAATCAACTCCCTCCCCGAACAGAATCACCCCTCCCCTCCACCGGGTTCCGATTTGTTCTGGCTGTTCTGTTCACCCAAGGTCCAAGGGGCTCCAGGCAGCCAAATCCCCAGAAAATAAAACTCTCTCGCCCCTTTTCCAGACCACCCCCTCTTAGAGTGCCCCCTCCCAGTAGGCCTTGACTCCTGGTTGCCGAGCCCTCCTCGTGGCTCCAACTTGCCATTTTATTTTTTTTCTCCCTGACCGCGGGGCTCAGCCGTCTGTGCTAACCACCACCGGCAGGCTTAAAACTCGCGAATCTCTACCGTTCCGTCCACGCCATTGATCCACGCAGATAGATGTCCCAAGCTTCTCATTCCACGTGCTCACAACACAGCACAGACCCCTGGGCAGGACCCCGTCCACAATCCGCCTTGCTCTGCGAGCTTGCAGTGTGTGCCCTCCTACACTAATACCATCTTGGCTTCCTTCCTCCATTTTACTTCTTTTAACATTCATTTAAGTTTCATATTCTTCATCCTGTATTGTGAAGTAAAATAAATTATTCATTTCAATTTAGGCAAAAACAATTTTTTGGTCATTTGAATAGAGCTTTTTTAAGAATTTCCATTTATCAATTTAATATTACCATCCAGAGGTATCAAAATATACACTGACAATGATCAGACAACCACAAAAAATGTTGAGATACACCAACAGAAACATAAAGCTCATAATTTGACTCATAATTCTTACTCCTTTGGTATGGCTGTTTTCAAGCCCTCCATCATTTCACATCTCTGTTTTTACCACTTTTAAGATCTCTTCTGGAAACTGTATTTCCTGTAATATGCAAGCTTGTTCTTGGAAACACTTTTATTAGTAATCATCAACCAGTTAAGATTACTTGAGCAGGGAAGCGGCTGTGGCTCAATCAGTAGGGCTCCCATTTACCATATGGGAGGCCCCGGGTTTGGTTCCCGGAGCCTCCTGGTGAAGGCAAGCCCGCCCGCACGGCGTGGTTAGCTGACCCAGTGAACACAAGCAGCAAGGGGGGGGATAAATGAATAAATAAATAAAATCTTTAAAAAAAATAAAAATAAAAATAAAAGATTACTTGAGCAGTATAAATGCAGTTAAGCTCTACTTTAGCAGTTTAGACAGACATTTAACATGTATATTTTGGATTACTACTCTTTAGGAGTACACTTAGCATCAGAGTTCTGGAGTAAGCCATTGATTCAAAATTGAAAGTTCCTTTTAACACCTTGATATAAATTCTGCACTAATTTTTATCAATTTGACTCTAAAGGCCCAAACAGGATCAGCATGGAAACAAAACAGAGACCACCAATGTTGCCAAGTTTCCTACTCTTCCAGTGGCTTAATTCTATCAGCCCCAACCAGCCCATAGCTACATCATCCTGTAGGCAGCAGGAGCTTTGCTGAGTTGCTGCCAGAACATTCTCCCCATCCCAGCAAATTCCTTAGCAGAATGTTTTCATACAAGTATGATTTCAATGACAATGTCCTTATTTAGCACTTCTGCTTGTGTGGGATATTGTATTTCTGATTTAGCCTTTCTTCCCACAGGCAGTTTAACAGGATTTCCCTCCATTATCCAAGAGTGCAAGAAAAGAGGCATCCTGATAATGTAATTGTACTCCAATCCTGATGACTACACCAAAAATGTTTTGCTAAAGAAAGGGCAGAGACTCAAGACATGAAACAAAAAAAGCAATTTTTTGATAATTGATATGATCCAATACTAACAAACAGTTAAATGATCACAGTTATTGATTATTCACAATATGATGCAATAAGCCAATTAGATAGGCAGAGGGAGAGTGAGAGAGAGTATATTTACAACCACTCACCAAACTGGGGGAAAACTCAACATCTGGTCTTCATGAGGCTGGGAAGTCCCATTCAACAGCTGGCCAGAGCCCCGGATCAGAATCATAGTCCCAAGCAGAGTGCCCTGTCCTGTGTGAGACTTTGACCCACAATCTACGGGTTGCCCCTTTTAAGGAGCTCCAAATCTTCAGATCTCCTGCCAATTCTGCAATTCTGAGTGAATTAAAGCATTCTGAGAAAACAGTGTCTATCCATGGGGAAGTGGCCAGCTCCCCTGATGAGAGACATGAAGTCTGTGAAATGTCCTGTTCGAACGGGTACTGCTATTCATGTAATACTAAGCAGGGACATATAATTAATGTATAGATAAAATAAGGAGCCAGCAAAGACAAAGTAATGTGCTTGGTGTAAAGGTCCCCAAGGATGTTTTCCTTACACAGACTAAGATAAGTTTACCTTCTTGAGGCAGGAGAGATCTCTATGCATGTCCACATCTAACTCCTGCTCCTACATGCTCAAGGCAGACACATCATATATTTAATTTCTTGTTCACAATCCTTCCCAATGTAATTTAACAATGCATTATATATATATATGTATACACACACACACATAAATATATATATATCACATGCACACGCAAAAAAGAGAAGCATTCAGGAGCTAGACATGTGTACTCCAGATATTGAATAGAAAAAGAATTATGGAAGATACCACAACTGAGAAAACAAGGTGTTAGGCCTCTTGCTGGAGTGAGATGAATTCTCATAAGGAATTCCTTAAGAACTTATATTGAAAAATAAATATGGAAGAATTAGTTTGATTATATTTAAATAAATAATGAGACTATTGTACCTGGGTAGCTTTTCAGTATTACTAGAATGCTACTGCAATCAAATGAGCATTATTTTTAGAGAAATAGATAAGTAGAAGAGTGGAATGGAATATTGAAACTTAAAACATACCCATATATAAATGTAAACAGATAATGATAGAGATAGATAGATACATATTAATAGATAGATGATAGATAAATAGATAGATATGTTGTTGGGGTTTGAATAAAGCCCCAAAGAAATGTTGATGCCTTAACCCTTGATTCTATGGGTATGAATTCATTTGAACTGGGATCTTTGTAGTTATGATAAATTATAAATTGTACTGGGCTGAGCCTTAATCCCACATAAATGAAGGCCTCATAAGCAGAGGAAATTCATATACAGTCAGCCAATAGAGACAGCCAGTAGAGAAAGATTGTCATGTGGAAAATTCAGAGATTATGGATTGCAGGAAGCCACTACCAGAACATTATTGATTTTGGAAAAAAAGCCTGATCTCGCCAATACCTTGATTTTGTACTTCTAAACTCCAAAAGTGTGAATCAATAAATACTGTTTTTAAGACAACCAGTTTCTGGTATTTGTTATTGTCAACTAAGATATATGCATATATAAAAAATGTATATATAGAATATCTGTGGAACTAAGATGGCATTGATGTATGTAGGCAGTGCTCAATTCTCTTACAAAAACAACAGAGAAAGGGGGATGGGGAGACCAGATTAGCTTTCAGAAGCTTACCAGACATGTGCAGTAGGAGTAGCTCAGTGTAAAAACATCTACCTTGCAAATAAGAGGTTTTTGGTTTGATAACTGGTACTGCCTAAGAAAAGGGATCCAGAAAATGATTCACCGGGATGACAAGCACCCAGGCAGCACCTTATAACGGGGAATTTATAGACAGATTTTTTTTTTGTATTAGGTTTTTCAATCTGTTAGTTTTTATCATTTTAAAAAAGTCTTTGTTTTATTCACAGAAACTGGATACCTTACCTGTGGATGGCAAACTGGATGGAGGGTGATTGAAGAGCACCAGCAGTGTAAGATGGCTCCTAGAAGCCTAAGAGGGAAGGCAGCTTTTCCTATTCATTGTTTTGTTGTTTTGTTTTTTGATTGTATGGTTTGTTGTGTTTGGTGTCTTTTCTTGTTCTTTGTTTCCTTTTCTTCTTTCTTTATTTTTCTCCTTAGTTTTTTTTTTTTTTTTTT
>JAKSZT010037083.1:53883-75928 GCA_026826555.1 Tolypeutes matacus
CACATGGTTCACCAGTCCCTTCTATTCAAACCTATATGTGATGCTGGAGTTTTTAGGTATACTTCCAGAGACTTGAGCCTCCCGCCTACCTATGTGCCAGGTGTGCATGAAATCTAGATGGAGCTGCAACTCCTACCCTACAGCTCAATGGACTCATCCAAGTCACCTGGTGAGGAGACAACGATGGGCAATGGCCATCCCAGGGAATGGAGAGGGCCTGCATCTGCAGGCAGGATCATTCCACCCACCATATCCATGGGATATAAGCCCTCTCTCACTTGGAGTTGGAGTGGACATCACCATCCCAGTCCCCTCAGGATTGGGGGAAGAATAATGGACTAGAGTGGATTGGATGGTATTCTCTTGTTCACATATGGTGATTCTAGCAATAGAAGAAATTATAACAATGAGGTGGAGCCAGTGGCCACTTGACACTTTTGGGGTAGGGAGGGGATGAGCAGTTGAAATACAGGGGCTTCTTTGGGAGTTGGAAGTTGTCCTGAGTACTGTTGTGGCAACGGATGTAGGCCATTTTAAATCAGCACACACCACTCAGAACTGAGTGGGAGAGAGTGTGGTCTACAGTGTGAACTGTGGTCTATGGTTGGTGGCAAGGCTCCAGGATGTGTAAGTTCATTGAGGGTGATGGGCCACACTGTGGGAAATGTTTGTGTGGGATATGGTGGGAGGTGTGGGAGGTGGGGAACATGGGAATCCCAGTAGGTTCTGTGTAATATTTTGGGTAATCTAAGCACCTCTTAAAATATATGTGTATATATATATAAATAACATTTTTGTAAGCAAATACACATATATATTTATAAAAAAAAAAAAAAAAAGGAAGGCAAAGAACAGTTGAAACAGTATTTTGAAAAGCAGTTTTGATGTTGGAAAGAAGGCCCCAGGAGAAGAGAACCAAGCCGTTTGCCTAATTGTCTACAGCTAACCTTGTGGAGGAAACAGGAGCTAAGCCCGGAGAGAAACACAGCCCCAGGAAGAGAGGAACCCAGAAGCCTGAACCCTGGCAAACGCTGACAGCTGTCTTGCTCCAACACGTGGCAATGAACATTGGTGAGAGAAGAAACTTAACGCTTTATGGTCTGGTATCTGTGAACTTCTACCCCAAATGAATACCCTTTGTAAAGACCAACCCAGTTTTGGTATTTCACATTAGCACACCTTTGGCTAACTAATACATTCCATAATTAAAGATAAAGACATGCTTAAGCAGTTTATAATGACAATAAACATGTTGTTCATTCTAAGCAAGAACACTCTCTTGCAGGCCTTGAGGACAGTTTTTCTTAACTTTTAAAAAAATAATTTGTTTTAAAAGATACTTAGATTACATAAATGTTACACAAAAAATATAAGGATTCCCATATGCCCCACCTTCCATACCTCCCACAACCTCCCACATAAACATCTTTCATTAGTGTGGCACATCACCTGCAATGGATATACACATCCTGTGGCTTTGCCATTAAGCCTGGATCATAGTTCACATTGTAGACCACACTCTCTCCCACACATTTTTTTCAAAGCTTAAGTAGCAGCAGGGTTTACTGTAATGCTGGGATCCAGAGCAATGGCAAACTTGTACAAGATGAGCCATGGTGTGAAAGGGGAAGAGGAGGGAGGATGGTACAGACATACACATTCTACCTTCCTCCCAGTTTGGGAACAAAGATGGGGAAATGTATAACCATCCCCATGTATCTAGACTTTACTTCTTTTATTTTATTTTCATTGTCAGTAATACATTAAAACCTTCCATGCATTCTCTTTATGTGGTGTACGTTAATTTTTGTCTTCTCTTTCCCTTTAATTCTTATTGTGACCATTTATTCCAGGCCATCTTTTTGTATTTCATAGCTATACTATTAGAAAAATATCTTGACCAGTTCCTCTGCCTTACAAATATCTTTATGTCAAAGAAAAGTTGATTTCTAGGAAATGCTGCCTCCATTATGCCATCCACCTTTTCATACTGAATCATCCTTTGCTCTCAATGTGGATGGGTAAAAGCCAAACCTCTAAGGCCATTGTACCTGCCCCTCAACTTTCCCATTCCTCTTACCTAGACCACTTTTATGAACCTTTGTTAGAGTATTTTACCTGTACCCTTTTTCAAGCTCCTGAGTTTCTGTTTTGTTCCCACTGTATTTCTGGGCTTAAATGACTTTATATTCCATTTTCCCTTTCTAAAAATTTTCAAGTGTTAATCATTTCCTTTGCCACATTTATACATCAAGTCCACCCTGACTCTCTAATCACTACTGAAATATTTATTGTCTGCCAGAATTTAGCCCAATAAACATCATTTACATTTTTATTATAACTTAAAAAAAAAAGCAATATATTGTACTAGGAGGACAAAATATTTTATTTGAATAACTAACAAGCAATTGTATGGTAGTTATTTGGAGATGAAGAACTGACTTTAAAGAAAAGTAGTATTGGGTTTCTAATTGTTGAGAACTTATTTAGATAACTAAATTCTCCAAAAGAGAGTTTAGATATAGAACAGCTGGAAAAGAAAAATAATTTTGGGGAAGACTGACTTTTACAGAGAAATTGCAAAGTCTTTCAGCAAAGCATATAAAGACATTTAATGAATTATTAGATGCAAACCCAGATATTCTAAGACAGTGGCTTTTGAACTCAAGCATACATTAGAATCACTTGGAGAAATCATCTAAAGTCATCTCAAAAGTCTCACCCCATTGTTGCAGTTTTGTAGTTCTGGGTTGGTAGCCCAGGATATGAATTTCTAACAAATTCCCAGATGATGCTGAGGCTGATTAACCTGGTTCCACACTTTGAAAACCACTGGTCTCAAACCAACAGAGAAGATTTTTAACAAAGAATTGAGTCATTTGTTGTAAAACAAAAGGGAAAATCACAGAGAAGCTGCACATTGACTTTGAATAATAGAAGTTCACTTATAAACATAATTTTGTGTTTCTTTGCTGTTTTTTAGGCATCATGAGAGAAAGTATCAGTGGGTTTATGGAGCAAATAGCATTAGAAGGTAGAAGGCATAAAACACCCTTTCAGGATGTCTGTACGATATGGTGGGAGAAATCAGGATGATAACGCAGATAAAAGAAGATTAAATGAAAATGTTTCTTGGGATAAGAAATATGCAGGATATTGCCTTAAATATAATTGATTTTGAGAGTTAAAAAATTATTTATCTTCTAAACTCTGAGCTTTCCACTCATTGCATAGCTTTGCATTTAGTTGCTTAATGTAAAATTTTCTGGTAGAATACAAGGTTTGGTATTTCTTCCATAGAATGTACACAGTTAAAATGACCAAAACCAATATTTTTGCTGAGTTTATGGGTGATTTTATCAATTTTCTTACTTAAACTGAAGGAGAGCAAATCCTCAGATGCAGAAAGTTTTTCAAGAACAAGGCAAAATTTAACTTTAAAATCAATAAACTAGCTTAGGAAAAAATAATTGCTGCATTCATTTAACAGAGTTAATAGATTCACACTCTGAAATACTGGCAAAATCTTTGCTTTCCTTGAAGTAGCTTTATAATGGGACCATGCATAAGCTATCACTTCTTAAGAATAGATGAATTAAATGGCTTTTACTAAATTCCATCTTCCTGCATATCCAATGTATGATACTGCAATACAACATGTGGGAAGGAGCTATTCTTTTCGAGACAAGAAGAAAGTAATAGAGAAATAAGTGAGAAGAGAAGAGTTTAATGGGGACATAGAAGAAACACTTACTATTCCCAGCCATGTAGATGATGGGGAAGCCCTCTGAGAATGGTGAAAATAGCAACAGTGTTAAAGGCTAAAGGCAGCTGGAGGAAAACCAGGGGGAAGAAGGAAATTTGTTCAAGCACTAGAGGGTTTTTCACCCCAGGTAATTAAAGGATTTTGTTAAAAACTCATGATTCACTTAAAGACCACAGGAGTTATAATGGAGAATCCACTGAGAAGGTAAAAATTCTAATGCATGTGAAATGTATGTAAATATTTTGCTGTACATTTCAAACAGTTCTGTTCTACTTCAAAATAACTACTAAAATTAGGCTCAGTTATTTGTCAAATAAAATGACAGAAAAAACAAAAATACTTAGTAGATTTCTATTATCTATATCCCTAAAAAGTGTCTAAATATATTTATCTAAGATATCTCAAGTTGTTTCATACTGTTTGACTGTAAGAATCACTGAGGACTCATTATGTCAGATATTAAAGGATAGTTTTTTAAAAAGGTAAATTCAATTTTCTCATACAAGTAAAATATTTCATGCAAAGGATTTCATGTAACTCATTAATTAGTGAGGGAACCAGCAAATATTACAATTAATTTAGAGGATATATCAAATTACCACACATAAAAGCAGATAAAAATTTACAGATTGTATTTTCAAATAGATGTAAAATTCATCTGTCTACAGAGCAATAATCAATTGCATTACACCAGAATACAAGTAATTTACATTTCTTTGGAAAATAATTACTCCATTATCAACAGTTTTCTCCAACTTCCAAAATAGTAAAATAGCTCATAAACAATAAAAGGCAATGATAGCCCTGTGCAATTTGCAGGACCATCAGTAATTTTGACAGGTGCTTTTTGTTTTGCCAATTTCAGTCATTTTCACAAATTTTCCTGTTACTATTATTCGAATAAGGAAGAAAGATTCATTATCTTTGAATTAGAAAAATAATACAATGAGAAAGTTTAATGTAAATTGATATCAAATAATTTATCAAGGGTACAATGTAATTTATCAAGGGTACAATGTTAGTAAATGGTGGAGCTAATATTTGTATTCATATGACTGTTCCAAAACCAATGACTTCCATCCCTACATACTGCAGTGTAAAACAAATGCAAAATTCTATTAAGGTAGGATATAAGCAACAGACTTTAATATAAAAAGAATTTCAAGTAGAAGATTTGGGGCTGATAGCCCTTTATAGTCACAAATCTAATGTTGAAATCTGAGGTTAAATTTCCTTTGTGATGACTTTATGAGGTTAGTCTCACAGTTTCACAATTTGTGATAGATATATGGGTGAGTGAGTGAATGTCACCAGTTTTACACAAGTTAAAAAAAAATTGTTTCAATCCATTCTCAAGTTGCTATTTTTTAAAGAAATTGATTAAAAGTCCAGAGAAATGCACAACTTCACCTCAAGAATCACATTCTTCCTCATACGTTTTTCTGAATCTCAGGAGATCCAGATATTACATGCTGTACTCTTTTTGATAGTTTACCTGGCAGCTCTACTAGGGAGTCTTCTCATCATCACTCTTACGAGCAAAGATCCTCGGCTACAAACCTCCATGTACTATTTCCTTAAGAACTTGCCCTTTCTGGATTTGTTTCGTTTCCATCACTGTCCCCAAATCCATTGCTAACTCTCTAATAACAACACAATCTCATTCTTGGGATGTGTGTCACAAGTATTTTTCTTCTCCTTCTTAGCCACTACAGAAGTAGCTCTTGTCACAGTGATGTCCTATGACTGTTATGTTGCCATCTGCCACCCGCTCCGATATGAAATCATCATGAACCATGGGGCTTGTGTGCACATGGGCACTTCTTTCTGGGTCAGTGGAGGTCTCAATGCAATTTTGCACACAGCTTCTACCTTCTCAGTACCCACGTGTGGGACTTTTTATTGTTCATCAGTTTTTCTGTGATGCCCCCCAACTCCTTTCTCTTACCTGTTCTTATAATATTGGAGAATTAGTAGTCATTGGGATCAGCCTTGTACTAGATATTGTCTGTTTTGTGCTTATTGACATTTCTTATATTAACATCTTCTGCTGAGGATGCCATCAAGGGCAAGCAGGTCCAAAGTTTTCTTCACATACTTGCCTCACCTCCTTGTTGTCACTTTATCTCTTCTGTTTTGTGTGTGTGTGTGTGTGTGTTTTGTCCATTTACATCTCCTTCCCAAATCTGCATCAGGCTTGGACTTGTTAAATGTCCATGTTCTATACTGTAGTGCCACCCACCATGAATCCCCTCATCTACAGTGTAAGAAATAAGGATATACAGACTGCACTAAGGAAACTGCTAATGAGCAGACATTGTCCTTCAAACTGGAAAAGGTGTAGTCACATGTGACATGATCCTTTTGTTCACTGACAGACAAACTGCTTGTAAATTCTGGTAATAATGTTGATATTTAAAGTATGATTATCACGTAAATGATAGATATAATCATTGAATTGATATAAAGAAGCATCTTCTATGCCCAAATCTAGTAGATGGGGTAAATAATAGGTTTGTACTTGGAATTAGGCAGATATATGCTAGCCTTTTGTGTATGAACATAATGGGGAAATCTTTATCTGTTCCAAATGCTAACATGGACAGGATATTGGGATATCAGGAATTTACCTGCATTTTCTCAGGCATAACAAATGGATAGTTACTCTTAGCAAAAGCGCTATCAGAATTGCTCTGTCTTATTAGAGTGATGTTAATTCATTCTCAAATTAAAGGATACAAGATTTAGGGCACGCTATTTTCCATCTGTCTTTCTATTTTCTTTCACAAACCTACTCTAGGCCATTTTATGGCTTATGTTTAACCTTTGCAGTTTAATGAAAAGAGATAAATATATTTCTTTCAGCTTTATTATATATTGGGGGATGCAATTATAATAATATGAAAATAAGCTTCTGGGAACAAAGAGTAAGGCAAAAAGCCCATGGGGATTCTTAGAATGATCATAGATGCTGGTAGGCAATATTTAAAGGCAATTTTTAGAAAGGCTATACCTAAGCTTTATTTTAAAGAAGAGATGTTCTGAGTCTCAGTTGAGGTTCGGAGAAAGTAGTAAATTTATATGCTGGATTTGGCAAGAGAGAGGCCATAACTGAGAAATAAGGAGGTTTTCAAGAGGTAACACTTAGGCAATATATATTATTATGCTAAGTTTCAATTTCACAAGAAAATAGTTCATAAGTACAAGCATCAATATCAAGGGCCTCATATATTGGTGTGTCCTCCTTTACTACATGACTCCTGAGGATAGACCTCCCTGGCACAAAGGGATTCTTACCAAGCACCAACTAGTAATGCATTTTGAAATAGACTAGACCAAAAGGGGGAAATAGTAAATACAGATTAGTTTTTATGGCTAAGAGATTTCAAAGTTAGTTAAGAGATCATTCCAGAAGTTAAATTTATGCACGTATCAGAAGGATCTCACTGATTGCCACAGTAAACAGTGCCACAAGCAGGGGTGCTCCTGAGGGCTCTAGACACTCAGATACTGTAGGCAAGGCAGACAAACCCAGGAAATCATCACCCCATAGGTGGGCCTTACCTTGGAAGATATGATAAACTATCTCCCCAATGTATCAGTGTTAGACTCATAATTTTCCTACACATGTTCTTCTGCACCTTTTATTTAGACCTATAATTAACATTGTACCCATTAAATACATGTTCAAGAGACTTAAATCTTCTTACTGTTCATAATCTGGTTGAACCCAGAATCTCAGCAGAGTTTTTACCAAAACCCAATCTCCTGTTCACTGGACTCACCCAGAACAACTAACAAAAGGATGATGATGGCTGACACCCATCTCAACAAAACAGAGAGTATCTACAACTGCAAGCAAGACAGTTCCATCAATCTGCCCATTGGGATCTTAGCCCCCTCTTAATCAGAAGCAGAGTGGGCATCACCATCATAATATCCTCAAGACTGAAGAATGAACAAACATAAGTTGGGAATCCTACTATGGACTAAAGTAAACAACATTTTTCTAAAAATGGAAGAGCTTGTAAAACTGATATAGAGTCATTGGTTATCAGAGGTTCTGAGGGGAGGGAGACTTAAGAAAGGTGTAACAAGGGGCATTTTGGGGACATTTAAATTGTTCTGCATGATATTGCAATGACAGATGCAAGCCATTACACATTTTATCAAAATCTATGAAATTGTGTTGTGCAAAGTGTAAACCATAATGTAAACTGTAGACCATGGTTAGTAACAATACTTCAATATGTGTTCATCAATTGTAAGAAATGTACCACTCTAATGAAAGATGTTAATGGGGGAAATTATTGGGTGGAAAGAATGGAATATATGGGAATTCCCTATATTTTTGATGTAGCATTTATGTACTCTAAATATTCTTTAACATAAAGTAAAAAAAAAAAAAAAAACAGAAGAGATTGGAGGACTAAAGTGAAGGCTGAGGTGGAAGCAAAACAAAATAAAAATAGCAAAGGGGTGGCAGGGAATGAGAGACTGGTCTGGGTGTGGGAATCACAGTAATCTTTGACATGAAAGAGAATAGACTAGAGAGGCAATGGAGTAGGCAAAGAAGAGGTTTGATAAAATTCTAAGAGTGTCAAATAGACAGTGGGAGATTTGATCAATTATTGCCATGAATTGAAAGAAGCTATAGGTGTATTCTATCAAAAGTTTAATGTATTGTATATGTTTGAGATGGTCAAAACAATAAACAGTAAATTTTAGTTTACTGCCAGTGAGAGTTGCAGATATTCAAAATTTCTTGATATTCAACCCAGTATGATCTTAGGACCATTCATATCTTCCTGATCTAGTGTTATATTTTCCTAGCTGTGCTATATTATCACAAGAGTACTTATGCCTTGGATTACTCCAGTCTAGTTCAGCTTCTTCTATTATATACTATTAAACCAGATTTATCTTCCCACCATAGCACTTATTTTCGTTGTAATTTGACATTTGTTTTCATAAACCTTTTGTATATCTCCCTTTCCATCACAGAACTATGTTATGCTTGAGGGCATGAGCTATATCTCTTGTTACTAGCTTAGTGTGTGGCATAGAGAAGAGACTCAGCAGGTATTTATTTAATAAACGAATAGTTGGATAATATCACACATTTGATTGCTCCCACAAAAGTTTTGTTATTACCTTTTTAACATATTTACTGCCCATTTTGGGTATATTTGTGCTATAAACCAAGTTATAAAAATAATTTTCATACTGAAAGATAGTAAGCTTTGATAAGGGAAGAATTATATGGTACCCTTTATGCATTCTTAAATTCATTAAAAATGATGTGATGGGCCCAGTTTAAATACTACTATTCACTCATAATAGTTGTTTTTATTTGTGCTGAATTGACTTGTAATGCATTCCAAAGGAAATGGATGACAAAACTTTTGTAATAATATCGGCCTTTTGCATGTTGCTAGTACCCATTGCATGGAATAGACTACCATAACAAAAATCAATGACGTAGGTAGGTAGGTATATTTCTGAACTGTCAATTATTATCCATTGATCTACATACATATCCTTATCTCAGTAAAATATTTTGCTTATTATAGCTTTATAATAAAATTTTTAATTAAGTTGTGTGCATCTTTTAAATTTATTCTTCGTTTCCAGAATTGTTTTGGCTATTGAAGTCCCCTTACTATTACATTTAAATTTGAAGGCAGGCTTCTAATTTCTGCAAAATGTTTCTTGAAATATTAAAAGAGATTATATGAATGTATGTATAGATCACTTTGGGATATATGCATATCTTCACAGTATTAAGTTTTCCATTCAATGAGCACAGGATATCTTTCAGTTTATTTATGTCTTTTTAAATTTCTTTCATCAATGTTTTATAGTTTCCATTTTACCAGTTTTTCACCTCCTTGGGTAAATTACTCATAGGTATTTTTTGCTTACTGCTGTAAAGTGATTTAAGAAAACATTCTCAGATTGTTTTTTTTTCTAATATAAAGAAACAACAAGTTTTGTGTTTTGCTCTTGTACTTTCCAACTTTGCTTAATTTATTTACTAGTTCCAGGAGCATTCTTGCCAGTTCTTTAGGATTTTTTATAAATAGTGTCATGTCTTCTGTGAATAGAGATATTTTAAATTATTCTTTACTAATTTTAATGCTATTTATTTCTCTCTTTTCTGCCTAAATACTCTAGCTAGAGTATTCAGCACAATGTTGGATGGCACCAGTAAAAATGGGCATGCTTGTTTTGTTCCTGATCTTAAGAGAAAAGATTTCAGCCTTTCACCATTAAATGTGACATCAGCCGTGGATTTTTCATAAATTCTCTTTATTACATTGAGGATTTTTTTTTCCAATTAATAGTTTATTGAATGTTTTTATCAAGAAAAGTTGTTGAAATTTGTAAAATGCCTTTTCTGTGAACTTGTACTTCTTTTTTATATTCCTATTAACATGATATATTAATTAATTTTGTTATGGTGAACCATCCTTTCGTTACTGGGATAAATCCCATTTGGTCATGATCAATATTCCTTTTAATGTGTATCTTAACTTGGTATGGTAGAAGTTAGTTGAGGATTTTTGCAACTACTTTCCTAAGGATAATCAGTCTGCAATTTTCTTGTGTTGTCTCTATATGACATTAATAAATTTGTAATTCTGACTTCATGGCCTCATGGAGTGAATTAGGAAGTGTTCTTTTCTCTTCAATTTCTGAGGTTACTTGACCAGGATGTCTCTTAATTGTTTTGAATGTTTGGCAGAAATCACCATTGAAGCTGTCTTGTCCTGGACTTCTTTTCCTTGTCTTTATTTGTGTGTGTGTGTGGGGGTGGAGGATGGGGGGAGGATTTAATCACTGATTAAGACTCTTTAGTTCTCATTGGTCTGTTGAGACTTTTTTCTTCTTCTTGGATCAGTTTAGATAAATTGCATGTGTTTAGAAAATTTTTTATTTTATCTAGATATTTTAATTTGCTGAAGTATTCTCCTATAATTATTCACTATATTTCTGGAAGGTCAGTAGTAAGTTGTTCACCTTCATTTGTGGATTTAGTTATTTTGATCTTACTTTTCTTCCCTGGCAGTCTGGCTCAAGATTTTGCCAAATTTGTTGATCATATCAAAGCAAGAGCTTTTGGTCTCATTGATTTTCTTAATTGTTTTTCTATCTCTATTCCACTTATCCTACTCTAATGTCAAGTATTTCCTTCCATCTGGAACCTTATTATTTAATTTACTGTACTTTTTCTAGTTCTTCAGGATGTGAAGTTAGACTATGATTTGAGATCTTTCTCTTTTTATTAAAGTAATTTTCCACTGGAAATTACAACCTAAGCACTGCTTTCACTGGATCACATAGATTTTGTTATGTTTTACCTTTGTTTTCATTCATCCATAAGTATTTTCTAATTTCCCTTTTGGTTTTTCTTTAACACTTTATCTAATTTCCACATATTTATGAATTTTCCATTTTCTCTCTGATATTGATTTCTAGCCTCATTACATTTTGGTCAGAGAAAATATTCTGCAGGATTTCAAACTCTGAAAAATCATTGAGACTTATTTTGTGACCTAACGTTTAGTCTATACTGGTGAATTTTCCATCTGCCCCCGAGTAGTGTTTGCATCCTACAGGTGTTGTTCGGAGTGTTCCACATATGGCTAGTTGTTGTATAATATTGGTAAAGTCCTCTGTTTCCTTACTGACCTCCTGCCTAAATGTTTATCAGTTATTAAATTAAGGTATTGAAGCCTCCATGATTATTGTAGAACTATTTCCACCACTGCCAAAAAGCTGCCGATGCAAAGTAACATAAATGTGTTGCTATTGTTTTTTAATTTTTAAAATTTTTATAGAAGCTTTAGATTACATAAATTTTACACAAAAAAAATATAGGGGATTCTTGTATTCCCCATGCCCTCCCATACTTTCCCACATTAATAATCTCAGAAACCTTATAATGGGGATTTACTTGGGGTAAAAGGTTACAGTTACAAGGTCACGAAATGCCCAAATGAAGCCTTCAACAGTGATTTGTTCTCACCAAAATTATCTGCCATGTGGTTAGCAAGATGGCCATCTGTCTCTGCTAATGTCTCTGCATTCCCTTCCATAATCTACGTTCATCTCTTGAAGCTCAGCTGTGAGCAGCTAGGCTTAGGGCTTGTCTATTTCACAGTTTCCTCTATCAGTTTTGGCTTCTCTGCCTTAATCCTGAGTCCAGCTGTAAGCTATCAGTCATATAGATAACCTCTCCCTGTGCCTCAGCTCTTTGAGACTCTTGGGCGCTTCTCTCCTTGCAGGTCAGCTGTTGGCAAACCTGGAGTTATTTTTTCTCTCAAAAATAAGGTGTCTTCTTTTTTCTGTATCTCCATTTAATCAGACCCAATTAGAGGGCAGAGACTCAACCTGAGTCACGCCTCATGACTTGTCCATTGGAAAGGGTCTTACACCCACAAGAATGGATTTAGTTCACAAACAGAATCTTTCTCTTCTTGAGATTCATAAAAGAATTTCCAAACTGTCAGACCCATCAATTCTGTCAATGATTGTTTCATATTTTGGTGCCCTATTTATCAATGAATCCAAGTTTATACTTATATATTTTTGATTGTTTGAAACTTAATCAATATATAATAACCATCTTTTGTCACTTTTTCATGTGAATTCTATTATGTCTGATATTAGAATAGTCATCCAACTTTTTATTTGCAGGGATTATATTATTTCCATCCTTCCATTTTTACCATACTGTGTCTTTGAATTTAAAGTGTCTTATAAACAGAAAATAGTTAGATAAAGCTTTCCTATCTATTCTATCAAGTTCTATATTTGATTGATGGTTATAAGTAATTTATATTTAAATTTATTACTTATAAGGCAGGACTAACTTTTGCCAGGCTGCTAATTGTTTCTGGTGGGTCATATACCTTTTAATCCCTCTTTTCTTCTATTAGTGTCTTACTTCATGTATCCATCTCATTTCCTTTTGTGTCCTGTTAAGATATTTTTAGCAAATTCTGCTACTGTACTCTTCTAACTTCTTCCTTATATTGCCCTTGTCCCCAACTATATATTATACTTTATGCATACAAAATATCAATTTATAATTTATTTCATGCATTTGAATTTTAAATCATTTAAGAAATTAAAAGAAAAATGTTACAAACCACAATTACCATATTGACATTTTTATTTATGCATGTATTTCTTTTACTTGAGGAGTTTGTTAATTCATGTTACTGTTGAGTGTCCTTTTGTTTCACCTTGACACTCTCTAATAATTTCTTATAGGACAGGTCTAGTCATCATGAACTCTTTGACTTTTGCTTATCTCAGTAGGTCTTTCTTTTTTTATTTTTTCTAAAAGATACTTAGATTACATAAAATGTTACATAAAAAAATGTAAGGGATTCCCATATACCCCACTCCCCACACCTCCCACTTGCCCCACATTAACAACTTCTTTCATTAGTGTGGTACATGCATTGCAATTGATGAACACATTTTGGAGCATTGCCTCTAAGGATGGATTATAGTTTACACTGTAGTTTATACTCTCTCCCACTCAATTCTGTAGGTTATGGCAGCATATATAGTGGCCTTTATCTGTTGTTGCAATGTCATTCAGGACAATTCCAATTCCTGAAAGTGCTGCATATTGCACCTCTTTTTCCCTGTCCCTGCCTTCAGCACCTCCAGTGGCCAATGTCTCCACATCAGTGATATAATTTCTTCCACTGCTAGAATCACAATAAGTCTATAATAGAATACCAGTAAGGACAGTTTTGTCAGATATAGAAATTTTGTTTGAAATTATTTTCTTTTTATTCTTTTAGTTTTACATATATATATATAATATATACATGTCATTCTGTTATCTTCTAAGCTGTATTGTTTTTGATGAGATATTGAAAGTTAACCTAATTTAGGTTCCCTTGTATCTGCTGAGTCACTTCTCTTTTGCTGCCTTTAGGATTCTAACTTTTTCTTTGGATTTTGACAATTTGATTATACTGTGTTTTGAGATGGATGTATTTGAGTTTGTTGTAATCAGAATACATTGAGCAACTCAGATGTATATTTTAATATTTTCCAAAAGTTTTGAGAAGGTTTTGCCCAATTTTTCTTCAAATATTTTGTACCATTTATCTCCCTGTTCTTCTGGGACCCCTACGAAATATGTTGGTACCTTTAATGGTATCTCACAATTTTCTCAGGTACTATCCATATTTCTTCATTCTTTTGCATTCTGCTGTTCAGAAAGGATGATTTCAATCATCTTATCTTCAAATTCACAGATATTTTCTTTTGCCAGCTCAAAAATGCTGCTGAAACCCTTTTATCAGTTATTGTAGCTTTTGACTACAGAATGTTTCCTTCCCCCTTTATAATTTCTTTATTGTAATTCTTATTTTGTTCATATATTGCTTTTCTGATTTCTTTGTGTTATTTTTATAAGATTTTCTTAAACTCAAAAATCCTATTTAGGAGAATTGGTCTAATGTCTTTGGTAGTTCAATAAATGGGACTTATCAGGGATAATTTCTTTCCTTTTTTGCAGTGAAAGAACAATTTTTTCCTGTTTCTTGTACATTTCATAATATTACGTTAAAAATGGAACACTCTGGGAATCTTTTTGCATTGCTCATATCCTACTGAATTTTCTTTTCTTGTAGACTGGATCCATTCTTTATGACATTTCCTAAATAATTTTTCAGAGTATAAATTCCTTGTTTTATATGTCACTGAGATTTCTTTCTCATTATTTCACTGTTCAGTGAGTCAGCTGATGTAATTTTATCAATTAAAAAACAGGTGTTCCACCCTTTAAATATTCAGTGGATAGTTGTTGCAGCCTCTATTCTTATCCTTTGAAGATCTTCCAGATAAGCTAGTCATGAAACTCCAAATTTTGAAGGAGAAAATTTCCTCTGTCTGATCTGGCCCAAGCCAGCAAATCTCAGAATGTAGGCTGCTGTATATATTCTGTCACTCTGGGTCTGTTGGATGGAAGATGGTCACTGGAAAATGTCCACCCTCACTTATGAAAGCTTAAAAGCTTGGCATCTTCTCCATTTGTCCAGATCTCCTGTGATTGTTTTCATTGCCCAGTTAGTTTGCAGAATTAAAAATTAATAATTCCAATAACTTTTCCAGCTCATTGATTGAGTTGTTGATGAGAATGACCCCAAGAATTTTTCTGTTCTGACATTTTGCATGAAATCACTACTCTCATTGGGGTTTTTACTGTACTTAATGTTTTGGAACATTAATAACTTAGTAAACTCTCTCCTGTTTTCCTGGAGTGTGAAGTGCTTAATAAAGCCTCTCAACATAAAAACGTTATACATTCCAAAGACTTTTTATATTAACTGCATGTTTGTCTTTATATGTATTTCCAATAAAATTTATTTTAATATATATTTGCACCTTTATTTTTTTTAATTGTATTAAATTTTAATCTTTATTATAAAAGCTGGTTTTTTATATCAGGCTATCTATCAAGAGCTAAGTAAAGGCTTCTGCTTTATTAATTCCTCTTTCCTATTCTTCAGTAGCATTTCAAAATTTTCTTTAATACATTTTTGTTTTTAAAGAAGCTTTAGATAAAATAAATGTTACATAAAAAATATAGGGGATTCCCATATACCTCATCTGCACCCCTCCCACACTTTCCTATATTAATATCTTTCATTATTATGGTCCTTTTTTTACAATTGATAAATACCTATCGAAACATTGTACTAGCCAAGGACTGTTTGCAATATAGTTTACATTTTGCCCCACATAATTTTATATGTTTTGACAAAATGTATAATGGCCTGTATCCATCACTGCAATGTCATGCAAGACAATTACAATGTCACAAAAATGCCCCCATGTTACACCTACTCTTCCCTGTCTCTCCCCATAATTTTGGTGGCCACTGCCTTTATATCAATGATACAAGCCCTTCCATTGATAGAATAATCATAATTCTATTTTAGTCCAGTGTTACTTTCCAACCTTCTATTTGTTAATTTCTCAATCTTGAGGATTTGGGGATGGTGATACCCACCATGTCTCTGACTGAGAAAGCACTTAGATACCATTGGACAGATAGATGGAACTATATTACTTGGAGTTGCAGACACCCTTTGCATCCTGGGATGAGTGTTGTCCATCATCATCCTTTTGTTAGTTGTACTGGGTGAGTCCAATGAACTGGTGAGTATGTGCTGTAATTCTGCAGAAATTCAGGGCTCAACTGGCATATGAATAGACTGAACATTTATGTCTCTGGGTCATATATTTAATTAGTATATGAGTAATTGCACCATTTTACATTTCCACTAGCAGTGGATGACTGTTCCATTCCTCCACATCCTCTGTAATGTGTAGTCCTCTGTTTTTTTATTAGCTGCCAGTCTAACAGATATAAGATGATATCTCATTGTAGTTTTGATTTGCATTTCCCTACCAGCTAGTGATGTTGAGCATCTTCTCATATACTTTTTGTCATTTGTCTTTCTTCTTTGTAGAAGTGCCTATTCAAATCTCTTGCCCATTTTTAAATGGATAGTTTGTCTTTTTATTTTTGAGATGTAGGATTTATTTATATATACTGGATATTAAGCCCTTATCAGATAGATATTTAACAAATATTTTCTCCCATTGAGTGGGCTGCCTTTTCACTTTCTGGACAAACTCCTTTGAAGTGCAAAAGTTTTTTAATTTTGAGGATTTCCCATTTATCTATTTTACCTTTTGTTGTCCACACATTCAGTGTTAAATTATGAAACCATTTCCTACTCGAAGATCTCATAAATGCTTCCCTACATTATTATCTAGGACTTGATGCACTTGAGTCTTTTATTTACGTCTTTGTTCCATCTTGAGTTAATTTTTGTATAAGGCATGAGATGGTAATCCTCTCTCATTTCTTTGGATATGGATATCCAGTTCTACAATCACCATTTGTTGAAGATACCATTCTGTCTTCATTGAGTGGGCTTTATGGTCTTGTGTAATATCAGTTGACCACATATGTAAAGATTTAAATCAGGATTCTCAATTTTATTCCTTTGTTCGGTAAGTCAAACCTTGTGCCAATATCATGCAGTTTTGACCAGTGTAACTTTATAGTATGCTTTAAAGTCCACTCATTTCATTTTTCTTTTTCAGTTAGTTTTTGGTTATTTTGGGCCCCTCACCATTCCACATAAATTTTATAGTTAGCTTTCTCAATTCAGTAAAAAAATGCTTTTGTAATTTTTGGGGATTGCATTAAATCTGAAAATAAATTTGGGAATTACAGATTTTAATGATGTTTGACATTCCATTTATTTAGCTCTTTAAAAAATTTCCTTTATCAATGTTGTATAGTTTTCTGGGTATAAGTCCTTCACATTTTTAGTTATGTTTATTCCTAGGTGTTTGATTCTTAAAGTTGCTGTTTTAAATGTTTTTTTTTCTTGATTTCCTCCTCAGATTGCTAAATATTGTTGTACAGAAATTCTATTGACTTGCATGTAGATATTATATCCTATCACATAACTGAACTCAATTATCAATTCAAGAAGCTGTGTTGTAGATTCTCAGATCTTTCTCTGTATAGGATCATTTCATTTACAAATAGTGAAATTTTTACTTCTTCCTTTCCAATTTGGATACTTTTTATATCTTTTTTTTTGCCTAAGTGCTCGAACAAATACTTCTAACAAAATGTTAAATAAGAGTGTTAAAGTGGGCACTTTTGTCTTGTTCCAGATATTAGGGGGAATATTTTTAGCATTTCATCATTGAATGTGATTTTAGCTGTGGGTTTTTCATATATACTCATTCTCATGTTGAGGAAATTTCCTTCTATTCCTATCTTTTAAATTGTTCTTATAAGGAAAGAATGTAGTATTTTGTCAAAAGCTTTTTCTGCATCAATAGAGATGATCATGTGATTTTTACTTTAGATCTGTTAATGTGGTGTAAGACTTTGATTTTCTTAAATTGAACTATCCTTGCACACCAGGGATGAATCCCACTTGCCCATGGTGTATAATTCATTTGATGCATTACTGAAGATGATTAGCAAGTATTTTGTTTAGGATTTATGCATCCAGGTTCATTAGAGATAATGGTATGTACTTTTCTTTTTTGTGGCATCTTTATGTGGCTTTGTTACTAGAGTGACAGCATCATAGATTGAGTTAGGCAATGTTCCTACACTTCTATTTTTTGGAAGAGTTTAAGCAGGACTAGTTTTAGTTCATTCCAGAATTATTGCTAGAATTCACCTGTGAAGCCATCTGGTCATGGGTTCTTTTTGTTGGAGAGTTTGTGATGACTAATTCAATCTCGTAATTTGGGATTGGACTGTTGAGCTCATCAATTTCTTCTTCCATCGATATAGGTTGCTTGTGTATTTCTAGAAATGTTTCCATTTCATCTAAGCTATTCATCTTGCTAACATATAAAATTTCAGAGTATCCTCTTATGATATTCTTTATTTCTGTAGGATATCCCCATCATCATTTTTTAAAATGTATTTGCATCTTGGTCTCTCTTTTTTCTTTATTAGACTTCTTAAGAGTTTGTTAATTTTATTCATCTTCTCAAGGAACTAGCTTTTGGTTTTCTTAATTTTTTTCTAGTTTTTTTTTTTTTTTTTAATTTTCAATTTCATTTGACTCTATTCTAATCTTTGTTATTTCCTTCTTTCTGCTTGCTTTGAGATTAGTTTGTTGTTCTTTTTCTAGTTCCTCCCACTGTGTTGTTAGGTCTTTAATTTTGGCTCTTTCTTCTTTTACAATACAGGCATTTATGGCTATAAATGTCCTTCTCAGCACTCATTTTGCTGTGTCCCATAGGTTTTGATACAGAATGTTCTTATTTTCATTCAATTCAAAGTAGCTACTGATTTCTTTTACAATTTCTCCTTGACCCAACGATTTTCTAAGGGTGTTTTGTTTAGTTTCCATATCTTTGTACCTATTCTTTCTCTGCCCATTACTGATTCCCAGCTTCATTCCATTGTGGCAAGAGAAATTAATTTGTATAATTTCAAGCTTCTGAATTTGTTTAGAGTTGTTCTGTGACCTACCAGGTGGTCTGTCATGGATAATGAACTGTGTGCACAGGAGAAGAATGTATATCCTGCTGTATTTTACATGTAATATTCTATAAATGTCTATTAGGTTTAGAACCTCTAACATATTTTTCAAAGTCTCTGTTTCTTTATTACCCCTCTGTTGAGATGCTCTGTCTTATAGTAATAATAGTGTATTAAAGTCCCCCACTATAATTGTAGAGGCATATATTTCTCCACTTAGTTTTTCCAATGCTTACCTCATGTATTTTGGGGTGCCCTGGTTAGGTGCATAAATATTTATGATTGTTCTTTCTTCTTGAAAGATTATCCCTTTTATTAATATATAGTGGCTTTGTCACTTACAATAGTTTTCCATTTAAAGTCTATTTTGTCTGATATTAGTATAGCTAATCTCACCCATTTGGTTATTGTTTGGTTAATATAAAATCATTTTCCAACCATTTGCTTATAACCTCCTTGTGGCCCAAGGTCCAAGGTGAGTTTCTTGTAAACAGCATATAGATGGTTCATATTTCTTATCCATTCTGCCCATCTGTGTCTCTTGATTGGAGAGTTTAATCCATTAATGCATAATGTTATTGCTGTCAAGGCATTACATACACTAGCCATATTTTCTCTACGTTTTTATATATCATATTTTGTTTTTATTTCTCTTTTTCTCTTTGTAGATATTCTTACTAATAACCTTCATTTCTAGTCTGCTGCAAGCCTCTTTCTCTTGTTTATTCCTTTCAATCTTCAGAACGCCCTTTACTATTACTTTTATTTTTAAATCAAATTTGTTGATACATATTAATCAACGTACAATTCATCCAAATTTTACAATCAATTGTATTGGCTATAATTACATAGATTTGTGTTTGTCATGTCAGTCATTATTAGAGCATTTCATTATTTCAATAGTAATAATAAACAAAGAGCAGACCAGCAAACAAGATAATTGCTCACCTCTCATTCACTCTGTGCTTCCCCCACTTTACCTAGCTGCTGTTTCTGGTTATTCTGCATCCCCCACTGTACATAGCTACTGTTTCTGGTTATTCTATACTAAAGGTATAATCAATGGTTTTTAGTATAATTATAATTTTGTAAATTCATCATCTCAAAAATTTTAGAAAAATTTCATTACTCCAAAAGGAAAGACTTCACATCCCTTAGCATTCCTTCCTCAGACCTACATAACCACTAATCTCCTTTCATCTTTATAAACTGATTTTTATTTAAATTTTATGTAGAAGGAATCCTACAATATATAGTACTCTGTGTCTGGTCTCCTTCACTTAGTATAATTTTTTTGTCTGATATTAACATTTTGTACTATTACATTTGTTCAGCTCTCATATTTCACATATATTTATATTCCACATAATATATTTATATCATAACAAGGCAATCATATGGCATTTGCCCTTTTGTGTCTGGCTTGCTTCACTCAACATAATGTCTTCCAGGTTCATCCATGTTGTTATATGTTTTATGACTTCATTACTTTTTAAAACTGCATAATATGCCATTGTTTTTATACTCCACAATTTGTTTATCCCTTCATCGTTGATGGACATCTGTATTGTTTCCAACTTTTGGCTATCATGAATAATGCTGCTATGAATTTCTGTGTTCATACTGTGTTTTCTCTTCAGATCATATACATCTTTAGTAATTCTTGAAGGGCAGATTACTTGTTGACAAACTCTCTTAATTTATCTTTATCTGTGAATATTTTGAACTTTCCCTCATATTTCAATATCTTCTTTGCTGGATACACAATTCTTTGCTGACCTTTTTATTTTTCTTTTAGAACCTTAACTATGTCATAACACTTCCTTCTTGCTTTCCTATTTTCAGATGAGAAATCAATGTTTAATCTTATCAAGCATCCCTTGTATGTGATGTATCTCTTTTATCTTATTGCTTTCAGTATTTTCTCTTTGTCTTGAGTGTTTGAAAATATGATAAATGTATGTCTTAGTAGGCATGTTAGGATTTATGCTGTTTTGGGTGTGCTGCAATTCCTAGGAATGTACTTCCATTTCCCTGAAAAGGGTTTGGAAATTTTCAGCCATTATTTCTTCCAAAACTCATTCTGTCCCCTTTCCTTACTCTTCTCCCTCTGGAATGCCTATAATATATATGTTTATGCATTTCACATTGTCATTCAATTTTCTGTGTCGCTGCTGATTTTTTTCTATCTTTTTATCTATCTTACTATATGTCTGATTTCAGATGTACTATCTTCAGTGTCACTAATACTTTCTTTGGCCTTTTCAAATCTGCTGTTATGTGATTCTAGTGTATTTTGATTTCTTGTGCCATTCATCACCATTCTCATTTAATGTATGTTTAAAATTTCTTCAGTATGTTCCCCCATGTCTTCTTAATGTCCTGTATCTCCTCCTTCACTTCATTTAATTGATTCTTGATATTTGTTTGGATATCCTTGATTAGTTGTTCCCTGATTTGCATCTCCTCATTTATTCTTTTGTTCATTAGTTATGGCCATGTTGTCCTGTTTCTTTGTATGGCTTGTAATTTTTTTTGCTGTCTAGGCATTTTTATCTTGTGCTTATTCAGGTTGTTATCTTCTGCTCCTACTCTAGGGTTTTATTTTGCTTTTTTAAATGGTAAAGTTCCTTTTTAACACTTGACCCTTCTTATTCTATATTCTTGTAGTTGTCTGTGGTCCCTTAAAAAAATATTAAGAACATGTAAAAGGGAAGAGAGAGGAATAGAAAAAGAAAAAATAGAAATAATTTTTAAAATATAGAAAAAGAACCATACAAGAGCCAGGGAAATAAATAAGTAATAAGGGTGAATAATTTTTTAAAAATACAATACTATAAGAAAAAAAAAGGTGGAATAAAAAATGAAACAAAAAATAGAAACAAAAATGAAATAAAATAAAAGACCAGGAAGATGAGAAGAGAAGAAAATGGAAAAAAAAAACAGAATACTGAAGGAAAAAAGGTGGATTGAAAGAAAAAGCAGTGTAATAAGGAAAAAATTAAGAAAGAAAAGAAATTTAAAAACTAAGGAGATGGGATGTGGTGGGAGGTGTAGGAGGTGGGCAACATGGGAATCCCAGTGGGTTCTGTGTAATATTTTAGGTAATCTAAGCACCTCTTAAAATATATGTGTGTGTGTATATATATATATATATATATATATATATAACATTTTTGTAAGCAAATACACATATATGCATA